>VDFB02281492.1:806682574-806706305 GCA_007258455.2 Sequoia sempervirens
CAATATAAAACACTAAAGTACATGTTAAATATTTTTCATTGTAAGGTAAAAATAATAATTTAACATCTCAATAGAACATAATGAAGCATCATAAATTATGCATACATTTAGATCTATTAATTAATCATGTGGTAATAAATACATAAACTAATTGGGCACAATCCATAATAGAAACACACAATTTATATCTACTCTAACGATCCACTAGTCTCACAAGTAAGGTTTAACATATTGTTTTCTAATCTAATTATATCTATGTTCATAACGTTTAATTGATTGTGTCTCAACATGTCTCTAACTTATTGAATACACATTTAAATGTATAATATTTATCAAATCCTATTTTATTGTCAATATCAAGGACCCTAATTTACAATGTATCAACCTAAATCTATGGAATAATTTCATCCATAGGCATTCCTACATACTTGTCTCCATACAATAAAAATAAATTTAAAACATAAAGCAATGCAAATGATTTTTTTCCATTTTCAAATATTCAAACTTGAAATCAGGGTTTTCAAATCTGCAAAATTTTATGTTTTCAATTTCAATTTAGGGTTTTCAAATGCATTTTTTGTTTGTTTGAATTCAATTTAGGGTTTCAAGAAGCAATTAGGGTTTTCAATGCAACTTTTTTTGTTTGATTTTAATTTAGGATTTCAAAAAGCAATCAGGGTTTTCAAATAGAAATTCCTTTGTTTCATTTCAATTTAGGGTTTCCATTAATGCAATTTTTTTGGTTTGATTGAACAAATTAGGGTTTCAATATGTAAATATTTTTCTTTGGTTACGATTTAAGGTTGATTCTTTCATTTCTTTTCAATATTTGAGGGTTTCATTTCATGTTTTCTTTTGATTTCTACAAATCAACATTTCTTTGATTATAGGTAAATACAAATGCAAAAAACTCCATAAAAAATGAAAAAATGCATACTAAATCTAGCTTTATATTAAAATTTTAAAAAAAAAATGCAAAAAAAAAGGGGTCGAGACATACCTGGAGGTCGATGTTGCTTTTCTTAGATCAGGATCCCATGCACTATTATTGTTGAAAATGACTTTGTTTTGTTTATTTTAGAAAATAAATACCAGTATAAAACAAGATCCTAATTTTTACAAATCAAGATCTTGAGTTTTAGAAATCGAGGTCCTATTTTGTAAAAAGCAAGATCATGTTTCCTAGCAGCTTGGGACCCATTACTAAACAGGATCCCAATTTTTAAAAAATAGGATCTTGTTTAGGTTTTAGGCTTGGGACCCTGATCCTCAACGAGATCTTGTTTATTTAAAAACAAGATCCTGCTTTATTGAAGCTGTTTTTAGATTTTTTCCTAAGGAAAAAACTTCCACGTTTCGTGGACTTATCTTTGTGCTTTTACCCTCAAAATGGAAGAGACCTAAATGTCTCATCACCTTGCATCATACCCAAAAGAAAAAACACAAGAAAAAAGAAAAAAATAAAAGAAAAGATTTTGGGTCAACATGGAAGAGACCTAAATGTATCGATGCCTTGCGTCTTCCCCAAAAGGAAAAACACAAGACAAAAGAAAAATGCTTACGACATAGAGAAGAATGTAGGTACAAATAAAAGAATGTCACAAAGAGAGAGATACATCAAACAAAATGGTATGGGAAGATCACATTAAGCACATGCAATCACACAAAGGACATGTAAAATAAAACAAAGCTATACTAGTAAGGTACATGTGAATCAACCTATAGCAAGTCATTTGCATCCCAATCTTGTTCATTGTATAATGAAAGGTGGAAAACTAGCCAAAGGGACAATACAAGTGCCACACTAGAGTTATTACCAAGTTCAACACTCTTCCTAGGAGAATTATTGTTGAAGCTCATAGAAGAGGAAAACAATGTATTCAATAAATTATGCACTTGTTCATCAATCTTAGCAACCTCATTATCATCATCCAAGTTAATCACAATAGAAGGTCGGAGGATAATGTCTAGGGAGGTATTTAGCTCTTATTACGGATCTTTTTCTTGCAGCGAAGAGGGAGACTCATTGTGTATTTCTTTAGTCAAGTTCGGATGTTAATTTTCTTTGTTGTTATCTTTGTTTAACCTTCGAGCAAGAGCATGATGTCTACACCTACACTCTCTAGCATTTATGTTTCTTTTAGTTTGGTTTTTGAGTTGTGTTTGTGTAGGAGTAGGTTAATCAACCATAGGTTTCTTTTCTTCCCTAAGAGGAGGAATAGAAGGAACCATAGGAGGTTGTTCAACCACTTTCTCTTTAGCTTTGTAAACTTGTTTCATCTTAGGAGGTGTGACATGATTGTTTTCATTGTCTCTAGGTCTTTTATAGGAGATAGTTTAAGGATCTTTCTTAGGTTGGTCTTGGTTATTTGGTTCATATCTTTAGATTCGATCATGGTTTCATCAAGGATGGTAGGCTCGGTCATAGGCTGAGGCATGCTTCTAAGGGATAGTTTTGCTATGCATTTTTCCTTGAACTTTTGATAGGATTTAAAAAAAGAAGTCCTCACAAGGTTTAATAGGTTCCATAAGCTCAAGCCAAAAGAAATCTAATGAAAAGTTTCCATGGGAAGACAAAGGGATAAAGCAACTATAGTGTACAGTGAAAATTTCATTGTTAAAGGGAAACTTTAAGCATTTATGCACAATCAACATGATGACTTCCATTGAGCATAGACATGGGTAACCAAGCTTCACACAAAATTTATCTAACTTTGAGATGATGGAGAATGATACATCTAATGTTTTATGTCCTATTTGTAAAGGAAAGGTGATCAATCCCATCATAGGGCAAGTAAAGCCATTATGTATCTTTATCCATGCTTTCGGTTTATCGTATGTTTCTTGATAGATTTCATGCACAAGTAAGAATTATTTGGTGATCAAATTCTCTCCACAGATAGGATCAATTAATATCCCATTTGTGGGATTATCATAGATTTGATTAGCTATGTAAAGAGGACCATCGGGTGCATGTTTAAGTATATCTTTAGATTAAAAAGCAATGTCAAGAGGATTTTTAGTTCGTCCCTTATGAGATATAACTTCAATCAATCCAACCATATCATTCATAGGATCTTGTTCATCAATTCCTATGGGATCTTGTTGAACAGTACCATTGTTGTCATTATCCATGTCAACATTCATCACATCATTCTTTGTAGTTTCACTAGCTTTGACAAATGAAATGGTATGATTAGGCACAGGGTTGGTAAAGATTTGTAAGTATCGGTTGGGAGGGGAAACAAACTTATTTCCTTGATCATTAACACCTCCAATTGAGATTCAACTGAAATCAATGAGGTCTTGCACAAGATGTTTAAGACACTTACAATGTTCCATGTCGTGTCAATTTTTTTGGTGATAATGGCAATAGGAATTCGATCTAAATTTCGCAGGTAAAGGATTATTAGGATTGAGAGTTTTAATGGGAAGTAAGGTGATCATTTTCTATTCTAGAAGTTTTGATTAGTTTTCAAAAATTATAGGGTCCACATGATCAAATTTCTATTTTTCAAAAAAATTGAGACTACAATACATGTTAGGTAATTTCTCATTGAAGGGATTTTAAAAAAACTAAAAAAAGTTAACCTTTTAACGTACCCACAATAGACACTATGTTATATTTTTTTCAAAAAATAAGACCAATTTGTGCGGGTAACTTTCTTGAACTACTTAATCTCTACCATTTAAAAATACTAGTAGTTTAGAAAGTACATTTGGAGCTCTATAGTCTTTGTTTTTGTTGCATCTTAAAATTTTGAGTGTAACTATCCTCAATTTCTCATCCAAGGTTAGTATTTCTTGATTTCAAAAAAAAAAAGTTGCCACTTAAGACCCATTTTGGCCCCTCATCTTTGTGTACTTACCCACATGTGTTGAGGTGAATGTTGAGACTTGCAATAGTTTCCCTTATCACCCTATGTTAGAGGTCTACTATGTTATAAAAGGGTTTGAGTGAGCTAGTTGATGGATTGTAGGGTCTCAACCTCAAAAAATTTCTTCACAATGGAAGGGATCATTACATGCTTAATCCCTAGCCTAGGAAGGGGCCTTTATGCTTGGGTTTGGACATTTTGTTCCCCCACCATGTATTATGCATATCTGACACCTCTACCCTGGAACTCTCACATGTCAAAGTAGTTATCAATCTCATTGAGAACAAACTCACAATAACATTTCCTCAAAAATTATTGTGGGACCTCATTGTTGTTGCATGGAGGATGGTCAGAAACCATCCACCACCTATCCCAAAAATTATTACTTATCTCTTCGTGTTGGCAACAATTAATAGGGAACCTCTTGCAAGTGTCATGCAAGGGTGAATTAGTTCATGGGTCGGTTAACAATGCACATAAGTTGTATTTATTTGCTCATAGGATAATAGATTGGCATAAAAATTTCTCATTTCTTCCCTATTGTTTGACTAGGAGTTAATTTTTCCACTCATGGAATGTATTTGAGAGATGATAAATTTTAGTGAAGTGGTGAGGGTAGACTAATGGGAGTTTTTTCCACTCATATCTCTCAACTTTTCAATTGTTGTTTCAAGGTTTTTCTTGTTGTTTACTTGCATCCTAAGAGGATGTTGAGGCATTTTTGGAGGTGTTTGTTAGGGTTTTTCATAAATTAGTGAATGAGGGTTTTCGTGAAGTGCGAGGGGATTTTCAATTCCTATAAATTAAACAAAATTCACTCAAAACCATTTCTATCTTACTATTTAATCAAATTTTTACACTAAAAACTAACAAAACTTACCTCCTCGACCTTAAGGACATCATGATAGTAGTTTGGTGATTAATTGGCAACTTCACAATGTGAGCACACTCTCAGATGGTTGTTGTTTATTATTTTGCAGGTGAGAGGCCAAGTTCAAATAAACTCAACCTCTTTGCTATTTTATTTTTATGTATTACATAATTTGAGCACATTATGTATTTTTTGTTCCCTCATCATTCTGCACTTACGCAATTCTAAAGTCATAATATGTTCTACTATTTTGCTATATATTTAGGTGCAAGTTAATAAAGTTGCACTATAGGTTGCCCACTTGGAAACACTTACGAAGCATTGGGAAAATAGTCCATGAATTATTGCTTGTGTGCCACTCTCTCTTTCTAATAAGGGACCTCCTCCTTGAGGTTGTAGACATGGCCACAACCATCATGTCTCTTCTAAAGACCACTTTCATGGATCTATTTATGGATCACGTGGTTCTCCTCAATAGAAAGGACATGGTTGATCTCTACAAACATGTGGCCAATCAAGGACCAATCTAGGGGAGAGGGGCCCATAGTGGAGCGGGGTCCAATAGTGGGAATTGAAGTAGTTCTCAGTGGGCCTCACAGTGGAGCACCTTAATATCCAATTGCAAAACACTTTTTATCCATAAAGTACACAAACTAACAAATCATGTGATGCCACATCAATGCACCAATAAAACATGACTTAGTGCACCACTATCGGTCTCACTTTTTTTGGGCCTTTTTGGATACCTTAACAAAAAGCATGTTGATGTGGCATCATATTTGATGATGTGGCCCTAAAACAAAATATAGAAGCACATGAGTTGTCAAATAAACTGTTGTAAAAAATTGAGAGTGATTTGAAATTTCCACATAGGATTTTGAGAAATGTGAAGTTAGGGTGCTCCACTATGGGCCACTCTCCCCTATTGCTTCTCGATCTCATGACAAAGATACTTCTAGGTGAGTAGACAATAGAAAGCACCCTCAATTGGCTCTTGCTATCTCTCATGGTACCATTACCAATTGAGAGCCAATCTATGTTGGCTAGATAGTTGGGTTGACTTCTCTAAAACTTAAAAATTCCTCTAATCATAATTAAGCTTCAATCAATTATAAAAACACACTAATCCCTTTGATTTTAAAAAAATATTTTTATGTTTGTAAAACATTCACTTACGCATTCACTTTTATTCCAATAAGTCTTGCCCTGCTTGCAATTCACAGGCAACGTTCGCTGCTTTGACATAGATGGGTCATTCATTAAGAATTGGCTATACAGCCTACAAAACAGGCTTGATTTAACCAATTGATTGTATTAATTAATTAATTAAAAATAAAGAATACCAATTGATTGTATTAATTAATTAATTAAAAATAAAGAATAAAATGTATTCTTTATTTTTAATTAATTAATTAATACAATCAATTGGTCAAATCAAACCCATTTTGTGGGCTGCATAGACATCTCCCATTCATTGAGTGATGAAAACACACCTTATGTAAGCTTTCTGGTTTGGAAAGAGCAGAACTTCCATTTAAAGGCTCACCTTGATGTATTCTTCTGACTTCGAGTCGCTCGCCACTTCAGAAGAGACGGGTTTCCATCAAATGGTGAGGAGATTGGTGCTTTTGGTGCTTTTGGTGAGGACAGAACCCATCGATCATGGGTTTGTGTATTTCTCACAGCTATTCATTTCGTGTCGGCAATACATTTTTCTTGATGTTTACGTAACTGTCGGCTTTAAACAGAGAAATGTATTTAAAAAAAAATTAAATTCCGTATGAAATACTAAATACCAAAGACTGCGTCATAATACCTAAACTGAAAGGACGCGATGTGAGCTGTACAAGTCTTTGTTTCCATTGGCACGGAGGATGGAGGTCCTCTCACTTGGGATAAAAAACACAGCCAGTCTTATCACCGGCAAAAACGAAAACGACACCCTTTCAATGTGTACGTAGAACCTTTCGTTTCCAGGCACTGTCTATCCAGCAGGTATGGTTCAAATTTGGATAGAATTTTCATGGAGAAAGCTCACTCCTAAGTCCTAGACAAAAAGCACCTATGTATCTAATATGATAACATAACATCACATCCCCATCTCAACGTTGGATAACATGCACGACGGACGGATATGGAGACGGGCGGCAATTTTAAACGGACGGCAGTTTCAAACGGACGGCAATTCCAAAAGTTTCAAAAAAGCGGCAATTTTAAAGGCGAGACATTTGAAATTTGAAATGGCCCTGCTGTATATCCCGGGGACGCATTCCAGAAATACATTTCTCATGCAAGAAGGAAGCAAGCAGGGAGGAATATGGCGGATAGACTGTCGAACCACAATGCCAACCCCTCCATCATCATCTGCAGCACTGTATGTTAATTTCTCATTAATATCTGCCAAATTTAAAGACTATGTAAAGCTGATTTTTGTTGTTCGTAGATCTGAAATTTTATCTTCAATCTTTTTACTGACGATTCCTACCCTGTTTATGCAGGGGCGTAGGGTTAAATTGAATGGCAGATTTCTTTTTTGCCCAAATCCACACCTGCTGAACGTTGCAACTCTCGGCAAAATTTAAAAAATGCAGATAAGGGCATACAGAACGTTGATTTTGCTACTACTAATATATTTTTTTTGGCAAAGTTTTTAAGATATGTTTTGGAGTTAATAAGAGTCTACCTCCTGGCACTATGGGGTGGATTATTTTTGGATAAACCAGAGAGTTTCTCACAAACATCAATGGCTTTGTGCAGAAGAGGCAGAGTAAATATGGAGATATGTTTAAACCACATATTTTTGAGTGCCCTACTGTTATTTATACTGACATTTAATTTGTTATACGTTGAGTCACTAAATCATGGTTTAAATATGGATGCTTTTATATGACAGGTTGCAGATCATCACAGTTTTGACATCAAAATTTTATGTCAAAGTATTCGGAACTAGGTGGGTGAAAAAGTTCGGATGCAAATGCACTTCACAAGTGAGAATTGACCATAGCTTGTAATAATCTGTTGTTTAAAGCTCTCCTTTTCCTGATTTGATTTTTTATTGTTAGTTATTGATAAATTTTCATGCGATGTACAGGGGAGGATTGATAGATTTTCTAGAGAATGATGTAGATGTTGTATGGAAATCCTTGTTTTTGTAAATAATTCATTTTCTAGAGAATGATGTAGATGTTGTATGTGTATACTTGTTTTTGTAAATAATTCATGTAAAAGTATGACTTCAACGTTATTTGGAATATCACCTAAATATATGGGAACGTAGTGTAATAAATAGAACATTCCTCTGCAACAAAGCAAATATATAGTTTTATAGGTTTTGTTTGTGAACAGAAGTAGGTGATTCCTTTACATTTTAAGGAGTTTCCTGCTCATCTGCTTCAACTGATTATAGTAACTTGAATGTCTAACAAGCTAGACGAGTTTTGAATTTTTTGCAGCTAGTAGATTGAGAAAAGCAGTAACTTGTTTCTAGAGTATAAGAGTTAGGTAGTAGTAGAAATTTCGTTGTGCAAGGAGGATCGAAGCATAAAGCTTAGGAAAATAGCAATTTCTTGCAGTCTATAACATTTCATTATCATTTTACATTCTAAAAACTGAACATCTAAGAAAAGTAGTAAAGGATTAATCTGTTGGATACAGTCTCTTGTCTCAACACCACAAAGTTACTGACTTCCAGACACTTCCTTTATTTGATTATTTAATTTTTTTCTTCTTATTTCATTAATGCTCCTTTTTTTCCATTAATGTGTTGACTATTATAGTACAGTTGGGAAACATTTTAACAAAAAAATCATCTTTCAATTGAAGCTTCCAATAGGGAAGTGAAGCAATTGTAGATTAGAAACTTGTATAATTTCCACCTTGATATTGGAGCACCAAGGCATTATCAGAAGAAAAGGCCCATCCGAAAAAAGATTATCTTGGGAAGATTACAAATCAATGCATTTTACTCATCGGGTGAGTGTTGAATTGGCAATATTAGTAGACTTGCATGACATTCATTGAACTCTGTTATTTTCCCTGCAGATAATAAAGGAGACAATCAGAGAGGCAAATGTAATTCCTAGAACTATTAGAAAAACAACCAAAGACAGAAATAGAAGGTAGTTTTTTTTTCTATTTTTTCCTTCCAGTAATTTGGGGTAAAATATAAATATTAATTACTTATATACAGGTTATAAGATTCCAATGGGTGGAGAATGGTACTTTGCATGGCAGAAACGAAGTCATTTGTGTTCAACCCATGGAAAATGCACATAAAATGATGCTCTCAACTCTTCACAATCTATATTATTTATGAAAAAATATTTCATTTTTCATGGAAGATTTTATATCGTCTACGAATTCACTTTGCTATCCAATATAGAAGCATGAGCCTAAATCATTTAATATGTTCAGTCTAAAAAAAGAATACTAGTAACTAGCATAGTTATCACAGTGTGCCAGTCTTTGGGGTACATTGTACTTTGATATAGATGTAAATGAGACTAGTATTAGAGTGGGAGAAGCTAATCTTTTGACAAAACTCACATATGTTGTTTGATTTTTTAAGTTTTTAAGCTTTGCAGGTGTAGACATGCAAAATTTGACATCATGCATTTAAATAGGTCATATTCGTCTATTCATCAAATAAATCAAGTTTATTTGATTAATCTCTAAAGTCCCCCATTTAAATTAAATAAATTCATCTTTAATACTAACATCATCCCCTTTAGTTAAATAAATCAAAATATTTATTTAACTAAGTCTAAATCACTTTCCATCTCCTTTTGATTTATTTTAAAATCCATAAATCTAAATCAAATAGGTCAAATCACTTAATCTTCACTTAAGTTAATCAAATCATGATTAAGGTTAATGTAATGCATGTTCCATCATTTAACTTTTCCTACTTGCACAAATAAATGATTTTAATTAATTTATTAAATCTTCATTTTCCATCAACATGACATAAAAGTGGAATATTCCCTCATTTCAAATCTCCCTCTCAAATGACTTGTCCCTTCCAACATAGCATTAACTCCCTTTTTACATGTCCCCTACTTGGCATTTAAGACCCTTTTTTCTCCCTCTAACAAGCCAAATTTCAAATTTGAAAAGGCCACCTAATGTCATTTATTGACACATTCATCAAAACTTGCACATCCTTGGCCCACTCACATGGTGACAAGTGGCTCGTTCCTATTGGTTGAGTTTTTGTCCCACATTCATCCCTTTGGCATCTTCTCTCATCAAACTCTTCTATAAATTTAGAGGCTATCCTTCATCCACAATCATCCACAACTTCATGCAAAGTTACTCTTTTCACATTGAGAGCTAATTTTGTCCATTGTCATAGCATTGCATCTTCATCATTGGCTTGTCAAGGGTTGGGAAAAGGCCACTTTTCATATCAAAGTGGCACCAATCCACTATGGAATAGTTATACATGATGCTTCTTTTATGCTTTCAATTAGTTTGTTTTTGTTATTTTGTTTATGAAGCATAATGTATTATTTCATAAAGAATGCTATTTTATTTGTTTGTTATAAACTAACATCATGATGATGTATGAGATAGAGTTTAAACTTACAGATATATAGTGTTACATATGGCGCTAGGAGGGCTGCTCAATTGACCTACTCTCTACTGGGACGGGTGTTTTTGTGTGGAGGGGCGTGTTTTCTTCACTTTGTCCAGTAGTTGATTCAGACTAGTCACATCACTTTGCCTAAACCAATGCATTAAGGAGGTCAATCCATCAAGTGGAAAGAGCTGATGCATCAAGTGCAAAAGCTCAATTTGTTGCTAACTCTGTGGTCAACATGTTACTTTGCTTTATTCCACCTGTTGAAGGTGCGATAGAGGGTTTTGAAAGAGACGAAAAGATCTACTTGGAAATAGGCACTGTCAAAGGACGACTCAATCTGGGTGGAAATCGTAACTCATTTCATGCCTTCAAAAGAATGCTACAGACAAAGTTAAAAAAAAAATGTCCACACTGAGATTGAGTGTACAGCCGGAGATAAAGCACCTTGCAAAACAAGAAGGGAGGAGTGAAGATCTGGAGGACCCATGCCCAACTCACTCAAAGTAGCATTCTCCTCTCTTATCATCATACTTGCGCCTAACTCCACGGCCTTTCATTTGCAATCTTTTGGAGACCAAAAGTATCTCCCTTGGCTGCAATTTGTCTTGCCTTGGCGTAAGACTCAGTGCCTCGATGAGAAGACGTTGTGTGTGGGTGTGAAGACCCCTCACTGCTCACACGAAGAGAGCAAATGCTGCTTCATTTGCTTGCAAAGAGGAAAACCCAAAACTCTTTCCTTGAAGCTAATGACAATTCATTAAATCTGAGAGCGATTAATTATGATATTGATGGCAGGGTTCAATCATGTAGTTTTGCCCGAGTTTTAGTTGGAATTTTAGAATATGATACTTGGTGTTTTGATACTCATTTCAACTTTTTTTTGTGTCCCTAAGCTTTCGGTGGGATTGATCCATACTAATCTTTTCTTTGTAGGAAAATTTTGAATTTTGATTCTAATTGATCTCTTCAGTGCAATAGGTCGTACTTGTATCTTAAAATATGATTTTTTCAATACCATGATCATCGTTTGTTTTATTATAAAAACTTTGCATGACAAGTTTGCATATAGAATCAATGATGATCTTTTTCACACAGGAATCAAGTCCAAGCAAAGCTTTGTTGTAAATTGAAATTAGATGTTACCTATCAAATCCAAAGGGTAGTTATTGATCTTTATTTCTCATAGGATCATTTTTTGTTTGAAGCTATATTTATTATGAGGTTATCATGATTCCTTGAAAATCATAATTGTTATTAGTGATAACTTTGTATTGTTTGATAGAATAGGAAAAGCAAGGAAGAAGGATTTTCATTTGTGCAAAGGACTTGCAACATTGGAAGATAAAAGGCGATCTTAGATGAATCTTGGAGTTGAAGAAAATCGGGCATTGACACTTGAAGATTGACAAAGAGTTTTTAAATGCTTTAAAGAGCTTCCATTCTATGTTTTATTTTTTTGTTTTAGATCAACTCACATCTTTTTGGGGGCCCCCTAAAAAGAACATTTCAATCTTTGCTATAAAGGGTTTAAAATGAATCTTAGGAAAAACTCGCTAGATTTCGTTTGAGGCTAACAATTGAACAAGGAAAATTTTCACATTTCCTTTGGTGTTATAAAAAGAAGTGATTATTGCTTTGTGGGAATAAAATGAACATGTGCTACTTTGTTTTGTGTTTTCTTATTCAAACTAGCACCATTGAAAAGATGTATGCGCTTCTCTCGTGCCTCATGACGATCTTGAGAATTAAAAGGTTTTTTGGTGGTCTTAGGTTGGGATAAAGTAATTGCCTCCATACTTCATTTTGGGAACTAAAATTGAACAAAACATCTTGCGAGTGTGAGTCAAACCTATCGTGTGTATTCTCTCCTTGTTTTTCAACAAAGATCGATCGAGTTACGGGTATGTTTTCTCATTTTTTTATTTATCTTAGAGGGTCTTCCTTGGGGAAAAAGTATTCACCCAAGGGAACGACTCAACCGGTAACACTCTAAAGCCAAGAGTATTTCTAGTCGGGATATAAAAGTGGGTACTGGAACAAAGGCCAGTATCACGCGGTTGGCTCCGATGAGAAGGGAAACAATGGTCTCTCACCTCGATGGGTCAACTCCTACAATAAAAAAGTCCAAATTAAAACCCTTGTTGTAGAAAGGCCAAAATCCCTATCTATTTGTTGGTGCAAGAACGATCGTTCTAAAGCCGCTCCACACATTATGGTTTTTAGTAGAAATGGAAAGTATGCTATGGGAGTTTCATGGGTACTGATGCTTGGCTTCGTCGAGAAGTGAGTGTTGTGGAGGGGAGCCATTGGGGTCAAGCATCTAACCATTCACTAAAAATAAGCGTAGTTGGACTTGTCCAAGTGGGGATTCAACAAATACAGTCTTTCATATCCATAGGGTTGTATATGTTCTTGGAATCAAAACACATTGCTTGTTCGTAAACATTGGGAAACAAACATTCAACATGAGCATCAAATCTCAAACCCTTAAGGAGAAGCAAATATCCTTGAACGAATTCACATGCTATTGCTTGCCCTTGGGATTCTCATCCTTAGAGGTTTCTAAGCATTTGGATTTCATCTCAATTTTCTCCTACTAAGGTCAACATAAGGAAACTTTTTCCTTGATTTTCTAGATTTCCACATAATGGACTTTGTGGGAAGAAAGAGAATTAGGACATTGGACATCTAGTTTCAAAAGCTAATCAAGAGTGTGTTTGTGATAAAAAGAACTCATTAAGTAAAGTTAAGAAACAATTGGACCCCACACATGTGCTTGGTATCTTTTGGTCATATGGTTTTCATGCAAACATTGGTCTTTTTGGTTTTGAACTACTCTTAGAGAAAAGCATGTTCTTCACTATCTTGATCTTGTAAACAAGTCCTTAGGTTCATTTAGGATCAAAATCAAACACTTCATCCATCCCAAACATTTATCATCTCCATCCCCTAAACAACTTTAGAGCTTTGGAAACATCATTATCGAGATTTGAGTACATCCTTAAACCAAATCAAAACCATTTGTTTAGTTAGGTGTGTGTGGATGAATCCTTCCTCACACACTTTGTTAAATTATCACCCTTTTGAAAAAGTTCATCCTACGATCATATCTAATATCTTAGGGTTTACAAGCTTGTTATCCAAATCAAACCAATCAAAATCAAACCCTAAGTCTAGCATTGATCCAAAGTCTCTAAACGTTCAACACCCATATCATTCACCCCTTTCATCCTTCATCTCATCATTGGTCCTCAATCACCTTAGAGGTTCACTTTTGCAACAAGATCAAAACACAAGAACATGGATATAAAATTGATCCATACATCATGAGTGGTCTAAATCAACCAAACTATCAAATTCTTACAATGCCGATTGATTATTGAAACTCGCATTTATACAATCCGTACATGGGATCATTATCTCCTACAAACCTTAATGATAAAACAAATGTGAGTATACCTAGTCAAAATTTTGGAACACCTTTCCCGATGGTAGATTTTAAATCCAAGTCCAAACCTACAAATCCATCAGCCAAACACTCAATGCATAATTCTTCTACAAAACATCATCCCACCAAATCCATACATGCCAAGTACAAGTTTTTCAAAATGAACATTTCAAATCCACACTTGGAAAACTTTGGGATAGATATGTTTGCAAATCATACAAATGTTGTTCAAAGTCCAAACAAGATGTTAACAACTCCATGTATTGATCCAAGTCAAGGTAACACCATGCAAAATCAAAGTTACCTAAATCAAGGCAATATGATTCCCAACCACAACAATGTTCAAGTTCAACCCATAATGCCAAATCTGAACATCATCCCAAATCAGAACATTGTCCAAAATTAGTTTGTCCATGATCCCATTCAAACACCACAAGTATGCATTCAAAATCTTCTTGAACAAAAACAAAATCAATTATATCAAGGGTGTCAAGATCAAAATCAAGATCAAATTTCACGAGATCAAATTGCTTCACTTGCCAAAATAATTGACTCATTTCGCCAAAACACATCTTCACTCCAAAATCAATACACTCTTCAATTGGTTGAACCATGTCATCAAAGCATTGAGTTGTGTCCACAACCACATCAAGAACATTATCTCTGATATCAAGAAGTCAGATATCAAGATCTTGACAACATCAACAACAAACCCAACCTCCACATCTCCAAGATCAATCATCACAAGGTCAATTTAAAGTACAAATCTCACAAGGTAACAAATGAAAATACACACCACTTGGGAGGCCAATCGAATCCATTCTGCAACAATTGGTACAATAAAATCTCATCAAGCTCCCCATCTATGGGAACTATCAAGAACCCCTAGTTAAACCACCAGGGTATAACAAGAAGCACCATTGTAATTTTCATAAAACAAAGGGACACACAACATCAGATTGTATTTGACTCAAAAATCTCATCCAAGACCTCAATGATCAAAAGATAATCACTATTGGGGATAACGATGAAGATTCAACCACTAGTGATAGCATTCACAATCCCACCACCACAATTGTTGGAAAAAATGATTAAGATCTATCCATCGAAGAGCACATTGAAGATGTTTTTATCTCATTTGAAGATGAAATCAACATATATTAAGAGTCACTTTTCAATCATGATCAAAATCCACCAACAATACCCAACAATGATCCAATTCAAGAAATGCCAACATCACTTATGGTTGAAGACATTGACAATCTCTCTGCCACAATTGTTGAAAACAATGTTCAAGATCTTTCCATTAATGAGCACCTTGAAGATGTTTCTACCTCATCTGAAGATCAACCCAACATACATCAAGAGTCATTTTTTTATCATGATAAGAATCCCTCAACAAAATCTGACAATGATCTATTTTAAGGAGTGCTAACATTATTTGATCCTACAAACAGCGATCCTTCCACCAATGATCATTTTTTACAATACCTCTACATCATCTAATGAGTTAGAGGACATATCTCAAGAATTCATTCCAAAGCATGATTGACATCTTTCACCAAAGTCTAGCAATGGTCCTTTCCAAGACATTGACATCCTTTGACCTCATGGTTACAGATATTGAAGGAATCCTCAACTCAAAATTTAATCCAAATTCACTTAAAGATCAAGAGGATATTGATCCACTTCCCATGTCTGATGAAGACATCCAATAACCCTTTGTAAGTAACCCGTCTTTTGAAACTGACCCATGTCAAGAACTTGATCCAAAGCATGTCAAAATCAATTCCGAAATCATTCAAGATCAATAATTTGTATCTCCAAGCAGCTACAGTGGTCTAATGGACACTCTCCTATCTATACAAGATGATCAATCCATATAGAACATACTCCTCCATCTACCCATGAGATGCTTTCTATGGATGGACATGTAGATGATCTTCATTCATAACAGGATTCCTTTACTTCTGACATTATTACACAAAAAAGAATAGGTTATCGATTCCTACAGTCAAATTAAGTTATCAATATCAGGATCAAATATATCCCAAACTCAAACTAAGGACATCATGAATAAAGATATCCAACATTATCCACTCAAGGAAGCAGGTCAGACAAAACAAGATATTCTAGAGTTAGCAAAGCGACAAACTAAAATAACGCCATTTGCAGTGGTCATTTATCAGAGCATGCTTACTGAACAAGACATCTGAAAACAAGAAAAATCAAGGAATGAAGGTGCCACTACCACCATACTGGGGGAAACTTTGTCTCAAGAAAACATCAACATAGGGAGCACGAAGAATCCTTATGATGAAACTAATGCCAATACTATAACCAACCATGTCATGAATCTTCATCCACCCATCATCCCATCCATAAATTGGGATCAACATCAAAATAAAGAGTTAAATCAAAGTACAAAAAATGTTATCAAAGAAAAAGAAGCTAAGAAGCATATGAGACAAATCAAATACAAACGGATACCAAAGAATACAAAGAAAGATTATCCCTATCAAACTCCAGTAGTCAAAGAAACTATGGGGAGAAGTAAAAGAGGGAAAAGTATCCATCAAAGATGTCCACAAAGGCAAAAGCAAGCTTCTCAAGCGACATACAAAGTGTGTCAAGCAGTTGGTCCTAATTCCATGCACACTTCTATATCCACCCATCATTGCTCATCTTCCCAAGTTTGGAGAGTCAAAGGTTCCAAACTGTCAACCAATCCATCTTTTATTCCTAAACACACTCCAAATAATGTGAGATTTTTTTGTTCCTTGTTGGAAAACACACTGTCCCCTATTGGAAAACACATTGTCCCCTATTGGAAAACACACTGTCCCCTCTAAGTTATTTCCAATGTTGGAAAACACACTGTCCCCTGTTAGTTATTTCTAGACATCTTACATTCTAATGATGTCCCCTGTCCACTTTCCCTACACAGGGGATAATGTGTTTTCCAACACTGCAAATAATGTGAGCATTTTTTTGTTCCAATCATATCAAGAAAGTGAAAAACACACTGTCCCTTGTTAGTTATTTCCAATGTTGGAAAGTGGAAAACACACTATCACCTGTTAGTTATTTCTAGACATCTTACATTCTAATGATGTCCCTTGTCCACTTTCCTACATAAGGGACAGTGTGTTTTCCAACATTGCAAACAATGTGAGCATTTTTTTGTTCCAATCATATTTCCAATGTTGGAAAACACATTGTCCCCTATTAGTTATTTCTAGACATCTTACATTCTAATGATGTCCCCTACCCACTTTTCCTACACAGGGGATAGTGTGTTTTCCAACACTAGAAATAATGTGAGCATTTTGTGTTCCCTGTTGGAAAACGCATTGTCCCCTATTGGAAAACACACTGTCCCCTATTAGTTATTTCCAATGTTGGAAAACACATTGTCCCCTATTGGAAAACACACTATCCCCTGTTAGTTATTTCCAATGTTGGAAAACACACTATCTGACAGTGTGTTTTCCAACACTGCAAATAATGTGAGCATTTTTTGTTCCCTATTGGAAAAAACACTGTCCCTATTGGAAAACACAGTGTCCCCTATTGGAAAACACATTGTCCCCTGTTATTTATTTCTAATGTTGGAAAACACATTGTGAGAAGCTTTGCAAGTAACTTTCATTACATTTGTACTCTCTAAATAAGAAATTTTTTTCATTACAACAATTGTAGGTTGGGAAACGCTAGGTGTTATAAAACTTGCAACCCACATACTATTATAAAACCCTCTACAAATAACAACCAAAATGGACTTAGTGTGAGGGGGAGATGTGATGGTTGATTGTGGGAAATAGGCATCCAAAATGGATTTATAGGATGGAGGATGGATAAGGATAATGTTTTTGGGTTGGTATGATAAAGGGTGATGGTGAAAAATGTTTTAGAAGAATGATAATATATAATGTATTGACTTAAGAGATTATTCCTACTCTTGAGAAGTTGACGAAGGAGCATGTGCACTATGTGCAATGGTCCAATAGAAATGCAGAACTAGAGGCATCAAGTATTAGAATACATGAAATGAAAAAGGAATATTCTCTAAAACACATGAAAAGAAGCAGACCAACGTGAATGAGATAGATAATTTATTGACTGAAAATATTCTTTCCGCTCTTGAGGCTCTATCTCCAATAAAATGGGTGTAATACTTTTCACAAAAGATTCTTTAAGTTAAGAAATCCATGGAAAAAATACAATTATATACAAATGATAAGGACAAGGTAAAATTAGATTTAAGTACAAAAAAAGATGATGCTATAAGTAGATTTGAACAAATGAAGTCAAATATTCTTGAACTTAAGAATTCCATGGAATAAATACAATTGGAAATACTTCTATCTATCTCTCATCTCTCACTATCCCTCCTAACCGTCCTCTCCCTCCCTTTTTACCTCTTTAACCAATCTCTCTCTTTCCATCTACCCCTCCCTTTATTGTTATCACTCCCTCCTTCCCTATCCCCTTTACCAAATTTGAGTGATATGGGTGATATGATTGTCCCTCTTTCCTCCATCTCTCTCTTACCAATTTTATCATAATTTTGTAACTCAAATGACAATAAGGTATAATTTTTGTAACTCAAATGACAATCTAGGAGTACCCCTCTAGATGCTTCTCACTCTTTGTACATCTATTGCACAACCATTATGAGGATAGGGATAGAGGAAATTATTACCATATAGAGATTAGAATATTTTTTAAGTAGAGCAATCAAGATGATAAAGAGGATGATGTATATAATAATAACAACATTATTGCCCATTGCACATGCTTACCTCCAATTCTACATTTCCATTTTCCCATTGCACATAATTCACATGCTCCATCCTCAACTTCTCAAGAGTAGGAATAATCTCTTAAGTGCAAGAAATTATTTTATTATAATGTAATGTGCAACAAGCATTTGTATGTAGAGAATGAAATGGAAAGATTCTTAAAACTGGAGATAGAAGGTACTATAATGTATGAAATGAAAAAGGAATCTGCTCTAAAAGCACTTATAAAGAAGCATCTACCAAAGTGAATTAGATCATAAAATTTGTGCAAGCCAAGAAAGTGAGAGATGATGCTATAAGTGGATTTGAACAAATGAAGTCAAAGATTCTTGAACTTAAGAATTCCATGGAACAAATACAATTGGAAATAATTCTCTCTATCTCTCATCTCTCACTATCCCTCCTAATGTGATGAAAGGAACTTTCAAAATTTACGACAACTATTGCTTAGAGTAAAATTTGTGTTTCAATTTCCTCATATGATGGAAAAAGAAATGCACAAAATAATTGTAGGTTGGAAAACACAGTGGATTGTGAGTGATTGCATTATTCTTTTTCTAAGTTCAAGGGTGGAGAGCTTGAGGAAGATTTCTAGGTGGGTGATATATAAAACTAATAAATTGGGTTGTTACGTGTAGAGGGTTTTACAACAATATGTGGGTTGCGTGTTTCATAACACCCAGTGTTTTCTAGCCTGCAATTGTTTTAATGGAAACCTTTTCTTATTTAGAGAGTACAAACGTAATGAAAGGTACTTTCAAAATTTACCACAACTATTACTTAGAGTTAAAAATGTGTTTCAATTTCCTCATATGATGGAAAAAAGAAATGCACAAAATAATCATAGGTTAGAAAACACAGTGGGTTGTGAGTGATTGCATTCTACTTGTTTTAATCTAAAGGGTGGAGACCTTGGGGGAGGATTTCTAGGTGGGGGATACACAAAACTAAGGAAATAATTGATCTCTTCAGTCAATATATTATCTATCTCGTTCACTTTGGTTTGTTTCTTTTCAAGTGTGTTCAAAGAGGCAAGGAAGGAGATAGAGAGAGGTAGGGTAGGTGAGGTAGGTATAGAGAGGGTTAGGGAGAGAGGGAGGGATAGGTGGAGAGAGGTTGTGTGTGTGTGAAGGAGAGAGATATGGAGTGGTAAGGTGGTAGGGATAGATGTACATATAGAGAGAGGGTGGGATCTAGGTATGTATACAGAGAGTGAGAGAGGGAAGGAGGGAGGGAGGGATAATGTGATGGGTAGGTGGAGAGAGGTTTTTGTGTGAGGGAGAGAGAGAGAGGGAAGGAGGGAGTGAGTGACAAAGGGAGGTTACCTAGATGGAAAGAGAGAGAGAGGCGGGAAAGAGGGACAAATGGAGGGAGAGGAAGGCTAGGAGGGACCGTGGAGAGAGGAGAAATAGAGAGAAGTATCATGTTCCTATCTCATTCTCATATCTATTATCATGAATAATTTTTAAATAACATGCACTAGAACTTTGTACCCATTCTTTATTTTTTAGGGGAGATTCAAGAATTTCATGGAAGTATTGGTTGCATCAATGAGATATGATTCCATATAAAAATCCACTCCTTTTTCATCTTTTGACAAATTATTTATTAAGAGTTACAAAAAGAAGATTTCAATATAGTCTGGAAGAACTTATTTCTCTAAAGTAATGTGTAACTTGAGGATCCTATCTCCAATAAAATGGGTGTAATACTTGTCACAAAAAAATGTACACATTAAGAGAGAGAGGTAGGTAGAGAGATAGGTTTATGTAAGGTGGGGGAGGTAGATAAGGCTATGGGTTTACTATAAGCTTATCATACCAATATGTTTCCTAAAATTTGAAAGGTCTATGATGTAATATTCGCTTCACATCGTGGTAATTGAAATATCACTTAATTTAAATCAGATTTTTAATTACGTGCAAAACCATTTGGGTTATTAATTAGTATGATGTATTTTGACCTATAGAGATTTCCCAGCATGTTGATATGCATATTTTATTTATTTAGAAACTAAAGTTCAAACCATAGTAGTTAAGTAAACATTAATTCTACACAAAATCTCATAATGTCAAATGGAAAGTTGACATTTTACTAAAGGATACATCTATAATTGAGAATCTTGTCGAGTTCATCTTAAGCTAGGTAGAAATACAAGCCCATAACTAATATGCTTTTGAAACCACCAAAACATTGCTTTTAGAGACCAATTGGTAATTTGTTCTCAAAATCCAAATAAAACAATCACCAAACACAACATTTGTGTGATGAAATTATCTAAAATACTCAATATGAACCCCAAGTATACATCCCATGAATGGAACCACCGAGACAAGTAATACAACTTGACATATTTATTGATTTAAAAACTATTAATGCTTGAAACTTTCCTCACTGTATGAAACTTTCCAACACTACAAACAATGTGAGCATTTTTTGTTCCAATCATATCAAGAAAATGAAAAACACACTGCCCCCTATTAGTTATTTCCAATGTTGGAAAAAACACTGTCCCTTGTTAGTTATTTCCAATGTTGGAAAGTGGAAAACACATTGTCCCCTATTAGTTATTTCTAATGTTGGAAAACACACTATCCCTTGTTAGTTATTTCTAGACATCTAACATTCTAATGATGTCCCCTGTCCACTTTTCCTACACATGGGACATTGTGTTTTCCAACATTGCAAACAATGTGAACATTTTTTCATTCCAATCATATTTCCAATGTTGGAAAACACACTATCTCTTGTTAGTTATTTCCAATGTTGGAAAACACATTGTCTCTTGTTAGTTATTTCCAATGTTGGAAAACACACAATCCCCTGTTAGTTGTTTCTAGACATCTTACATTCTAATGATGTCCCCTGTCCACTTTTCCTACATAGGGGATAGTGTGTTTTCTAACAGTACAAACAATGTGAGCATTTTTCCTACACAGGGGACAATGTGTTTTCCAACACTACAAATTCATAAGGAAATAATTGACAAGGGACAATGTGTTTTCCAACACTGCAAATAATGCGAGCTTTTTTTTGTTCCCTATTGGGAAACACACTGTGCCCTATTGGAAAACACACTGTCCCCTGATGGAAAACACACTGTCCCCTTTTGGAAAACACACTATCCCCTGTTAGATATTTCTAGACTTCTTACATTCTAATGATGTCCCTGTCCACTATTCCTACACAGGGGATAGTGTGTTTTCCAACACTAAAAATTCATAAGGAAATAATTGACAAGGGATAGTGTGTTTTCCAACACTGCAAATAATGTGAGCATTTTTTGTTCCCTATTGGAAAACACATTGTCCCCTGTTGGAAAGCACACTGTACTTAGTTATTTCCAATGTTATTTTGAAATTTGAAGGTGGACTTCATTACATAATTGACAAGGGATAGTGTGTTTTCCAACACTACAAATTCATAAGGAAATAATTGACAAGGGATAGTGTGTTTTCCAACACTACAAATAATTTAAGCATTTTTTTGTTCCAATTATATCAAGAAAGTGAAAAACACACTATCCCCTATGAAGGGACAGTTGGAAATGTCATTTTTACTGTAACCAAAGAGTTGTTCTAAAATTTGAAGGTGGACTTCATTACATAACTAAAAAGGGATAGTGTGTTTTCCAACATTGCAAATTCCTAAGGAAATAATTGACAAGGGACAGTGTGTTTTCCAAAATTGCAAATAATGTGAGCATTTTTTTGTTCAGATCAAATGAATATTTTTGAACTTAATAATTCCATGGAATAAAAAAATTTGGAAATAAATGATAAGGAAAAGGTAAAATTAGTCTTCAACATCTAAACTACCTCAAATTCTTGCAAATGCTCTTTTTCTAATGTCTACATGCACCCTTCTTCATAAGAAACACCTTCGACATTGTTGTCTTTATTTTCTCAATTTCATATCTTTTATATTGCAGTTCTCTCTTAACAACATGAACCTCCTTTTCTTTTGATGATAAAATATTCTTCTTATCTTTTACTTCCTTTTCTAGTGGTTAATTTTAGTGGGTATGTGCAAGATCATGATGGGCCAAAAAGTGGCAATATGATGGGTATATGGCTGACGACTTTTATTTTACCCAAAATTGATGAAACGAAAAGGGTTTTTAAAGGAGATGCTCAACTTTCCACCAATATAAATTATGCTTTACTTTGAATTTAATAAGTAATTATTATTCATTTTCTATTCAAATTACGACTAAAGTCTTAATTGATAGACTGATTGAAAAACATCTATAACTTTCAAACGGTATAACATTTTTTGAATCCAAAACATGCGTCACATTCTATGGTTCACATACTATAGGATTAAAAAAAAAAAATTGAATTTCATGAAGTTTTGACTAAGCTAAGGTGGTCAGACATATGATTTTTTTATATTTTTTAAAAGTTGTAATAAAAAAATCATAATTAATTATTTACTTGGAAAAAAATTACAAAAGAATATGCATCACATCGAGACAAGAGTCCTCTACTTATATCTAAAATATTATAAAAAAATATTATCATTTTATTGTGGTTATGATCAGACACACACCTACTTCTTATTTTTTCCACTGAAATTTAATTACTACTACATTGAAACTTCAAATTTTCACCAAATAGATTTTTTTCAAACAAACCTAGTAGTTTAGAAACTACATTGAATTTTCTACAAATTATATTCTTACATATTTTTGAAATAATATAGATAACTTATTCAAATTTTTACATCAAGTTGCCTAACTCTAATTTTTCTGATTTTTTTGCAACTTAAGGGCCTGTTTTTTCCATGATGATCCTGCACACACCCTAGTCTTCTATAGTTTTGCTATAGTTTCAATATTTCCAACTATTTCTTTTTTTGTACTTAGATCTAATTTTTCCTTTTCCCTATCATTTATTTCCAATTGTATTTTTCCATGGAATTCCTATGTTCAAGAATCTTTGACTTCATTTGTTCAACTCCACTTATACAATCATCTATCACTTTCTTTGCTTGCACAAATTCATACGCAATACAAAACCTCTCGAGTTTATCCACTTTTGCATTGCCATTTTCCATTGCATATACTGCACACACACCTTCCTAAACTTCTCAAGAATGAGAAGAATCTCTTCATTCAATATATTATCTATCTCATTCACTTTG
>VDFB02281492.1:806708107-806817364 GCA_007258455.2 Sequoia sempervirens
TCTATCCCTCCTTCTCTCCCTCACACATGCACTTGACCTCTCCAACTACTCCTCCCTCCCTCTCTAACTCTCTCTAAACCCACCTCTCCTACCCTAAAATATTTAGAATTTTCATTTCATAAAGACATAATTGGTATGAGGAAAATTTTGTTGATGCTCAACCTGTAGATGCAAAAGCAATAGTTGGAAGTGCTTAAACTATAATAAAAAAATAGAAACAAATTAACCACTTAGAAAAGGAAGTAAAATATAAGAAGAAGATTTTATCATCAAAAGAAAAGTTAATTTTGAAGGTTCCTTTCATTACATTTGTACTCTCTAATTAAGAAAAGGTTTTCATTACTATAATTGCATGTTGGAAAACACTAGGTGTTATGGAACCTACAACCCACATACTATTGTAAAACCCTCTACACATAATAGCCCAATTGGTTAGTCACCCCTAAGGACAATTTGATTAATTTTATGTATATCCCCCACCTACAAATGCTCTCCAAGCTCTCCACCCATGAGCTTTGAACAAGCACAATCATATCACTCACAACCCCAATGTGTTTTCCAATCATATCATATGGTTAACTAATTTCTATTTGCTAATTTTAGGCTTTCATATTAATCTTTATGAACCCAACATTGCATTCATGATAAAATTAGATTTGCATACTTCCTAGAGCATTAAAATTTGTAATAGTTCACCTTATTTTAACAATATATATACTTCAAACCTATATCCCCCATATACACATAAAGATATAGAAAATAGACAATACCTTTTACTTTAAATAACCTTGCTTCTTAGATAGAGTTAAAATGGAGTGTACCCTTGCTCTATTTGATATGGTCTCTCAGATGCTTGATTGAATACTATGAATGGAATGTGGATTTCTCTTCAAATGAACACAATCTTGGTATATTTAAACATTTTTTAATAAAAAAATGGTAGCACACACCTAGAAAATGTGTTGATAATAATGTAGGGTAAAGGCTTCTATTTGTAGAATCTTGTTGTGAGGAATGATGTAATTCAAAGATCAGTAATAGTTGTGGTAAATTTTGAAAGTTCCTTTCATTACATTCATACTTTCTAAATAAGAAAAGGTTCTCATTACAACAATTGTAGGTTGGAAAAAAAAGGGTGTTATGAAACTTGCAACCCACATATTATTGTAAAAACCTTTACACGTAACAACCTAATTAGTTAGTCACCCCTCAAGTCAATTTGATTCAATTTATGTATCCCCCACCTAGGAATCCTCCCAAACTCTTCACCCTTGAGCTTAGAACAAGTAGAATGCAATCACTCACAACCCACTATATTTTCTAGCCTATGCTTATTTTGTGCATTTCTTTTTCCATCATATGAAGAAATTGAAATACAACTTTTACTTTAAGTAACACTTGTGGTAAATTTTGAAAGTTCCTTTCATTATATTCACACTCTCTAAATAAGAAATGGTTTTCAATAAAACAATTGCAAGTTGGAAAACATTGGGTGCTATGAAACCTGAAACGAACATATTGTTGTAAAACCCTCTACATGTAACAACCCAATCATTTAGTTACCTTTAGGTCAATTTGGTTAGTTTTATGTATCCCCCACCTACAAATCCCCCCAATCTCTCCATCCTTTAGCTTTAAACAAGAAAATTTAAATAAATCACAACCCACTATGTTTTCCAACTTGCCATTATTTTGTGCATTTATTTTTTAATCATACATGAAAAAATTGAAATGCAATTTTTACTCTAACTAACAATTGTGACACATTTTGAAGGTAAATTTTATTGCATTATTACTGTGTAAATAACAAAACTTTTTGATTACATTCATAATGTTATGTAAAGTTGCAGGTTGGAAAACACTAGGTGTTATGAAACCTGCAACCCACATACAGTTTTAAAATCGTAAACACACAAAAACCCAATTGGTTAGTTACCCCTCAACTCAATTTGGTTAGTTTTGTGTATCCCCAAAATGCAACTCTTTCATGAGTACTCCACCATTTAGCTTTGAACATGCAAAATGAAGTAACAAACAACCCACATTGTGTTTTCCAACATGTAATTATTTTGTGCATTTATTTTTCAATCATATGAATAATTTGAAACACAATTTTACTGTAACTAGTTGCCATTTCTGATTGTGGGCACCTTCCTCATGAAGATGTCCAACATATGAGCTAGCAGCTATTGTACCTTTTTCCTCTAACTTGTGGGTTGTGTATTGAATTAAAATTTTCAAATAAATTCATATCTGATGGATATAGATAACAATCGTGTGAGAGTATTGATGGTCTGATTGATGCTTTTAAAACTTTTAAATAGATTTAACCATACCAAAAGAAATTCCAATTTTACTTTTATATATAAAACTTGTGATATCTATTTAGTTATGAATGTCTAGTGACCTCATCTTTGAAATTTAATATTTATGAAGGTATGATTTAATAGATTTAACCACAATTTTGATTCAATGAAAGTTATAATGTTGTCCTGATCTATTCGAATGGTGTCAATGCAACTTTTTTCCTTTACTGTTTTTCTTTAGGTGCTTTCAATGTTCAGTATAGTGTTTAGTATTCGTATCATAGGGGTGGAACTATTGGTTCTGATTAGTTGGGCTAATGCACAATATTACTGAGTTATGAATTAGCACATGATAGCTATAACTTTATTAGGATTTTTCCAGGGGCTTATCTTAATTCTTATTCATATATTCACCAAGCTGCTAAGCAGTGAATTCGCTGGTAATTGACTCAATGCTTTACGTTTGGCACTTGCCTCTTTGCTGATAGACAGGATGCCGATTTTAGCAGATGTTATTGGGTATTTGAAGGAGCTTTCACAAAGTATTAGTGAACTGCATAATGACACATACACATTCTTATTTTCCTTACAGAGACAAGGAGGACTACAATCTTTCGGTGCCTAAACTCATACAGTTTTTTAATTTTTGTATTCGTATATCAAACATAATACAACTGGTTTCAGGCACAACACTCTGCTTGTTCATCAATTGTTTTTTCTTTCATCCATATACACACAGCGCAGATCCGTAAAGCACTGCACAAGCAAACCTATGCAGTCATCAGAACCATAAAAAAAACTGCATAGCTGCAAATGACGATGGAGGGAACCACTCGCTGTGAAGAATTCAAAAAAAAACTGTGGGCGGCAAATCACGTACAACCTCACATTCTTCCCAGTGGGCACTGGGCGGCAAATATACTCCGGCAGGACTATTTTATCGTCCATTTTTAAAATAGGAGAAGCGGAAAAATGCAAAAAGATATAATTAACGGTGCCGTCAGTTCTCCCGTTATTTCCCCTTCTATGCTGGTGGGTCCCCGATCAACATGTTTTGTATGTTTTCACGTATGTTTTAAGTGTTTTTATGTATGGTGTTATGATTTTTGTATGTACATAGGTGCGTTTTGTCTAGGAGTTAGCGGGCGCCGGATTTTCATTGTATCCATCATTAATTATATTATTTATTCTGTATATATTAGTTTTTAATTATTTTATTTATGTAAGAGTTATTTAATAATTGTTTAAAACTTATTTTAATTTATTTATGTAGTATTTTGTAGTTTTGAATATATTGTTTGTCTTCTTTTATTTAAACAGTCATAATATGATGTTTTGTGTCTTCTTTTCATTTTAAAATATCATAAATATAATATATGTTTATTAATTAATTTATTCAAATATTTATCACAATGGATTTGCAATTGTTGTTTGGTTTCAAGATATTTAATAAATAGATTATTTTTTATCAAATAAGTGGGAGAGTTTAAATGTATAAAATTATTGTCAATATTGTGATATGGCATAAGTTGTACACATTCTCTTTAGAAAATTGGCATCACATATGCTAATATAAGGTTTAAATAAAAAGTAATATATTAATTATGACAAATACATAATCAATTGTTATTCATAAAATAAAATTGCAATACAAGCATTTTTTATTTGTATTCGAACAAAGCAAAAAGAAAAATACCACAAATAATGTAGCAATAATGTTGAAATGAATAAAAAATAGAAATAAAATAGAAGAGAAATCATGAATCTATACACAATACTCAAAGACCAAAATCAATAACTTTGCAATACAACCTCCTCTGAAAAATATTGTACTACAAAGTTCTGATCCTTTCATAACAATATGACATGTACCAACTATCCTATCAAATAAATTTAATGTATTCCAAATCTTAACATGTACATAACATCTTCTAAGTAATATTTACCCAACTAGTCATTTCCAGTGCAAATACTATCAATTATAACAACAGATATGCAAGGCTCAACAATCAAGCTACCAACAAAATTAGAAAGAATAGAAAAATAACAAGAACAAATGAATGTATATATATATATATATATATATATATATATATATATATATATATATATATATGATTCCTCTATCTTACATGTCTAAATCCCAACTTAATGACATTGACTAGTGAAATGGTACAACACAATTAAATATCATCAAACCAAGAGAAAATGCATCTAGATCACCAATAATCAATTTAGTGGATGTCATTGCCTATAAAACATTTTCTCTACTACCTCTTTTTACAACTCTATATACATAAATCTACATATAATTTGATCTCTCCAAAATTATTGTCAATTGTACATTCACATTATATTTTCATTCATATCCTTTGACTTATATTTCCCTAATTTCATATTTATAGTTGCTAAAAAAATGATGTATTTATTGTATGTATTTAAATTATATTTGTATATTTATGTTTGATGACAATTGAAATTGAAGTCTTTTTTGAAACAACATACATTTTTTATGGGAATTAAAATTTAATTCATAATAGTTTCTCTTGTGGTAGATGATTAGAGGCTATATTTCAATAATTAATATGATGACTATTTTATATTCTTTCAAGTATCAATAAAATTAAAATGGTTGATACTAATAATTAAAATATTTTTTCAACATGTTAGAACAAAATAAGGACACCAAAAATTTAAATTATAGTTAAATATTAAATAGTGTCATATATAGGAAATAAGAGATGTTTTAGAAAAAAGTTAGTAAAAAATATATAAGAAAGTGCATAGTTGTTGTTCAATTGAAACTTAATTTGGTGATTGTCATGGCTTATTGGTGGATCAAATCAAGGTCAAAACACCTTAGGGTATGTCTTGTATGTTCATGATATAAATGTTACTACCTTGTTTGTTTGTAACTTCATTATATATTAAGTTTTATTTTTTTATAATATGTTTCCTCTAACCCCAAGTTATGGTTGTATAATTTTTAATTTAGTTTATATAGTTTTTAACAATATAATCATATCATATCCCATTTTTTTTGATACTATTACATATATATACACCCTTGTGGGTTATAGTTATTCATGACACCATATATATATATATATTGATAAGAGATATATGTTTTTTTTTATAACATTCCATTAGTAAGACTAAGTATGATACTATTATTTAGTTGAAGATTCATAGGTCCCCCAAGTGGCACATAATATGGAGTTCATGTCTTTGTTAGGATTTTGTAGTATTACTTAAATATGTAATATATTATTCTAGAAAAAAATAAAAGCAAGCCCACATTAACACATAGCATTTCATTTTGTTAGATAACTGCCAAGAGTCCACCTACCATCTTCTAGTACATACAATTTTCAACAAGCATAAAGAGTGTATTCATAAAACAATTTAACTTTGTAACTATTTAATCTAGCTTCCTTTTATAATCATGGTACAAAAGATGAGTAGTCTACCTTCCATTTACAAATGCTCAACAATCTAGTACCCAAGATAATCTTTTTTACCATTATTATTACATATAAAACAATAAGTTAATAATGGTGGAATAGAAGATTAATATTCTACAACATCCTATTGATGGTGGTTTTAGCACAACCAACTCTAAGTAATGATAAATCACCACTCCTCTTGAAAATTAGTAATTCCTACTCTAACATTCCCTTCTAGTCAGGTCTTGATCATGGTGGATAACTTAGTGGTTTATGTGATAAATTTAACAAGGGGCCTTTGCTGGTAACCTAGACTTCCATAATGTATAATATCATATCTAATAAAAAATCAAACATCCAAAAATATTTTAAAAGAAAGATCTATTCTTATGCATATTATTCAAAACTTTAACAAACTTAGTGGTAGAGCCTCTAAATTTTGAAAATTTTGTGTTGGCTACTTACCTGGTTTTTATCCTTTACATTTATGCCCTAGGGTAGGGTTTAGGGTTTTGGTTCAAAATCCCTTGCTTCAAATTTCATAAGTCTTTTTCCCTTGGAATTCTATTCTGTTGTTGACTTTCTATACCTAGTTGCAACCCACTTAAGGCATGACTTAGGCCATTAGAAATGTATTGTCACCGGCCCCTTCATCTAGGTTTGTCGATCATGAAATGTTATATTATCACTTAAATATTTCCTAAGTCAGGTGAAATATTTCATATTAAAAATGACTTAAGTCTTAAGTTTTTAATCCCAAGGGTCTTGGTATCGTCAACCTAGTCAGGTACCCTTTCATAAGACTAACCTTTTTGCATGTGCAAAATTGCTGATGGTTAGATCTGGATATTTAATCCTAGGCATTCCCCACCAACCCCACATGAATAAAATAATACTTTCTGAAAAGCAGCAAGGTCTGTGGGCTGATGGCACATGTACTGTTGCAGGCATGGGGACTAGTCTACACTTACATACCTGACATCATAAGCTTTTAAACCGATGGTTGAGATGCTTTATTGAGATTTAATCTCAACCATTCCTCGCTAACCCCACATGATTAAAATAATGTTTTATGAAAAGCAACAAGGCTAGCAGGTGAATGACATGTGGATTCTCTTGTCATTTGGAAAAAAAAGGTGGAGCTTGTAGAACGAATGAGTCAACAATCCAGGTGGTAGAATATTATTGGTGTGGTATTGGTGAGTGATAGCAACATAAATTCAAACTTTTATTGACTCAATCTCAGTCGTCCAACCCACCATCTCACAAGGAAATCAATGACTGACATTGAAAATTGAAGAAGTGGCTATGTGAGTCATTTTGCTTTGTGTGAGTGAGCAATAATGGCGGAAATGATGTCTAGACCTACTTAAATATGATCTAAAGGAACATAAAAGATTTATTTTTTTGCATAATTAAAGATTGTAAGCAAGTTCTAAGGCATTCAGGAGATTGAATTGAATGTTTTAGAGTTCAATGTGATTAGAGTTAGGGTTTTCTTCAAGTATCCATAAGTAAGAAAATACTCTCTTCTTTGTGTTTTTATTAAGTTTCCTTGGATTAGGATAGATTTGTTATATCTTGCTATCAAGTTATTATGCATACTATTGAATCATTATTGGGTAGTTTGAGCTTCTTCTAGGGTTTAAAATTATATCGAACCTATTGAAATTTTATTGCCAAGTCATTCCATAGGTTTTAAACAAAAAGGTTGTTTTTTTAAACCCCTTTGGTGTTGAAACCCTAGGTTGATTAGAATTCACCTATCACTAATGGCTCCCAGAACTCAAGCTTCTAGTTTTGAAACCACATCAAGACCTCTTTCCCAAGATATCATTGATAAACTAAAACCCTCAACCAATAAGAAATTTGAGGGAATGGATTTGTTTCAGGGTCCTAAGATTAAAGAGGGGTTGCTAGACAAACAATTCCATGTCAAGGATGCCAATCTGCCATACATAGGTAGGCAGATGTTTCAAAACTAGTTTGGAGACATAAATTGTGGAGTCCCTATCTGTAACACTTGGAGATTAGACATGGGGAAGTTGGTGGTGCCCAATGTATACATGGATATGGATTTTTTGAAATATATTTCTATGAGATATGATCCTATCTCAAGGGTGATTAGGGCATATGATGGTGTTGAGATGGTAAAGATAACCAAAGAGGAAATTGCAGAAATCTTCAAGCTGCATGAATGGAGTCAGGACATGATCTCCATTGACCTCAACACTTTCAAAAAAGAATATGAGAACAAAAAGGTTTTGTTTAAGATGGAAACTCTTCCCATGCACATTGCAAGTACTCGGGTTGGGAAATCAAGGAAACAGATAAAAATTGGCCAGGATGAAAAGGAGCCTTTCTACATGAAGTAATTTGCCAATTACTTCAAGAAATATGTTTATTCCTTGTGCCAAATTCTTGTTTTTGATCTTCCATCCACTATTCCAATGGGTTACATGTATATGGCTGCACATTTACAACACCCAACTTACAATGTAGTGTATGACTATTCCACATAGCTAGCAAAAAACATGCATCAGAGTTTGGTTGCACTTAAGGTAGGAAAGGATTGGGTGAGATTCTGGTAGTATTCTCTCCTAATGCACATGTTCCTATACAAAGGAGAGAAGAATTTTAGTGAAGAGATGACATTGAAGAAGGTGGAGGGGGATATTGAGCTGCCTGTCCAATGTTGGACTCAGATTTTGGACAAAGATGATATGAAGTTTGATTATATTGTTTTCCACAATGTTTTTGCCTCCAAGTTGAGAAGGTTTTTAGTTCATGATCCACCTAGGATCCCAAAGGAAATACATGAATTTTTGAGGCCTATGGAAAGGATACCTGAGTTGAAATTGACTCACAATTGGGGGGATATAATTCCATACCCCAGTACAATAATTTTCAGGGTTTATGGCACTAATGTGAAACCTTATGCATTACCTAGAGATTTCCCATTAAGAATTAGATTCATTGAAATTACGAGGCAGTTTGGGGCAACACAAATGGCACATTTACTAGAGCAACTGAAGAAGTGATCATTCTTTCCTGAAGACAGTATTTTCTAATTTTTTGATGCATAAAGGAGGATGGAAAGACCTAGGGTAGGTTCTTGCACCTTATAATATAAAAACTATGCACCTAAGGAACCATGACCCTGAGGGTTTCATTGCTGCTTTAAAAGTAAAGAATAGAAGTGGTTCTTTCATCCATAATCTTTATTATCCCGAGGATGTGATCAGGAACATTTTTTATTTCCAAGTCCAAGATGAGAGGAAAGCAATGTATCTTGCTTTCAAAAAGATGGTGGAAAAAGTTACAAAGGTAGATCCCAATTATGACCCTCTAGCCAATATTAAGGGTGAGTTGAATATAATCATGTATGTGTTTTACAATTTTGAGAATGTGGTGGGTGTCTTGAGGGAAGAGCACATAATAACTGATAAGGGGAAGGAAATGGCCATTAAGGAAGAACCAGTAGGAGCATTGGATGAGATACCTTCTTATCAAACACCCTAGAAAGTCAGAGTGTACTCCAGGAAGAAGGAAGTAGTAAAGAAGAAACAAACACTTCCAACCCTTGCTACATCAAAGGGATCAAGGGAATCTTCTCCTATGAATTCAACACCCTCTCCCCCTAATAAAACTTCATTGACCATAATTGATCTTAATTCACCTCCAAGAGGTCCTTCTCCATCAGAGCAACAACCACCTAAGAGGTAGAAAATTGAGGTAGCGGGGATTGTTGATTACCTTGAAATAGAACAAGATGACATCCTGATAACACCAGAGGAGATGCAACAAGGAATTCCTTCTCCAACAAGGGAGATTGCATCAAGCAAAAGAGAAAGTAGCCTCAAACTGGGAAAGGAAGATGTTAGTGGCCTAAGCAATGCTGATGATCTGAGGCAGGAAGCTTGCAAGACATTTTCAGAAGATAATTATTTCATTGAAACCAAGGAATTCAAGGAATTTGTATGGAGAGCCAAGGATTAGGAATATGCAAAGAATATTAGAAAGGAGAGAAGCTTGCGCCTTGAACTTCCAAAGGAAGTTTTGCAAGCAAATGTGAGGAAGATGACGAGGAAATAGTTCCAAAATATCACACCTAAAGAAGGCAGAGCCTTAGTGTATAAAAGTGGGGCTTTATTGTTTCCTGAGTGAGATATTGCAGATGCAATTATTTTGGATACAATAAGGAGGCAAGAAAGGCTCTCATTTCAAACTAAGGAGGAATCCAAATTGGCGTTACAGGGTTCAACCTTTGGTGAAGAATGGGATGCTTTGGCCTTTTGGTCACCATCTCTATGGTCAAGAAAGCCAAAAGTTGCAGAATCAGCTCACTTCAAGGGGAAATTGATTATAAAAAGAGTCTCTGACACTCCAACACTTGAAGCAACAAAAATGGTAGTTAATGTTGCTAAGTTCACTAAGGCAACGATGGATAATGTCACTACAAAAAGAGACTTTTACATAAGAAAGCATAATAAGGCAATTGATGAATATAACAAGAGGCAACAAAGGGTTAATGAGCTGGAAACAAAGTTGGAATTATTCAAACAACAATTAGAAACATTAAGGACCATGTGCACATCATCTTTAGGTTATTCAACACCTAACTCCCCAATGACACATCCTTAATCTCCTCATCCTCCACCTGAGCAATCAAAAGAAATAATTCCATACAATTTGGAGCAAGAACCAATTGCAGTTGAGGTGCAACTACATCAAATGAGCCGACAAAGGAAAAATTATTATTGGAGATTAAAGTATACAAGAAATTGTTTTTACAAGTTCAAGATACAATGTATAAGGATATTTCAAAGATTGTTTATACTATTTTGGAACATATGAATGAGAAGATTTATGGTAAATTAAACAATATTTATTGAAATTATTCTTTGATGTTGCAAGCAATAAAACTGTCTCAAAGGGACAAGGATTTGGCAACTCCAATAATGGATAAATGGATCCCCAAACTCATAGCATTGATGGCTGCACAATAGAAGGATAAATATCCTAAGATTGGCCCAACATACAAATTTATTAATGAGATTAAGGAACAAAGGTTTTAGGGGTTTGTTGCTCCTTTGGAGGTAAAAATAAAAGAATTGAAGTCAAAGTTTGATGAGGAAGAATTGGTACTGTTACCTGATATTCAACACACATATGATGAGGTAAGACCTCTACAAGCATGGAAATATCAAGTGGATACAACTATTTCTTCTCAAGCATTTCTCATATGTGAGAGTGTTGATATTATTCTATTGAAAAATAATCTTGAGAAGTTGTCTTTCATCATTAGTTTCCTAGAAGAATATGACAAAGATGTCAATTCAATGATGGCCAAATATGCTCCTTAAAAAAAAAGATGGATGGAATCATGGGATTTAATTGGCATTCTAATACAAAATATGAATTGTGGAAGAATAATTTTTTTGATGAGTTGGAGCTATAGATACAGGGATGGAGAAAACATATACATGGTCGAGTATAGTGCACGTTTGGCCTTAGAGATTGTAATGCATAAAAGATATGTTTCTCCAAATTCAAATTATGCCAGGTAAAGATGATTGTTGGTAACTTGGACTAGTGATGGATGTTGATATAGATATTGATCCACATGGTTCTTTTCCTTTTGCATGCTTTTTTTCTATTAGTGAAGAGAATGATAAAGATTCCCCAATAGTTTGAAGATCACTCTCTTCAATGAACTACCTTTTGGAAGGTGAGAGAATCTCCACCAACTAAAATGTAACCTTTGTCTCTTGTGAGAATATTCTTCAGTCTGTTGTAACCATTCCTCATGAAATGATTTGTTTAGGTTGTCAAATGAAAATGTGGGGGTTTACTTTTAGCCTGAAGCTTGTTTTGCTCCCTTGTTTCTTATAGAAGGGAATTCAGGGCTATTTGTGGGTCTCTCTTTTTAAATTCTGGATCTGAAATGTAAATTGATCACTGATAAAATATATTTTGAGTTTGTATGTTGGGTTTTGAGTCAAGCTAGAAATTTTTCTAAACTGTATGATTTTCAAGCATGTATGAATGAAAATGTTGGTGATTTTTCTAGCTAACCTTGGAATCTTCTAAAAGGTATCCAACATTTATGTTCAAAAATTTCCAAGGGTTAGTGTCCAACACAACGAATAGAGGATTCTGAGGTCTCTATTCCTACACTTTAGGCTATGTAGGACCAAGAAGGGTATTCCTTATAGTGTTCATTTGGTATATCAAATTCTCAAGAACACTTCAATATAGATTCATTCTTATTTAAGAAAAACACACTAAATTCACTAAAGATTTGGCAGGCCTTTGAGTGAATTAAGTCTATTTTTCTAAGAATATGGATGCATTTCAAACATATATTTTAGAATTGGCATAATTTTTATAAATGTTGTTTTGATTTTGAATCCATAGCCAGTTATATGATTTATTCATTTAATTGCATGAATGATTGATAAATAAGCCAATCCCTCATCAATTGGGTAAATGGAGTCAAATATGAAACAACCAGTAATACATTGATTATTTAATTATGATATATTTAGACTATCTTTGTAATGCATTACACTACAAAGACTCATGTTATCCAAAAAATTACTTCTTATCAAATCCTTGTAAATCCTCACATACCCATGAATTTTCCCAAGCATTTTATTTAACCCTTTGAGTTAAAGCAAAGAAATTAAGCCATACATTCAATTGAACCATTCATGATAGATGAAACAATCTTTGATAATTTCATTTATGATTTGTGAAAATTTACAAAAGGAGAGTATATGATTTGGACCTTATAATATGTTCTAATATCAGTAATCTATGTAAAAATCTTTAAGACTATCACATAAATAACTTCTACCCAAGACAATTTGCCAACACATTCATCCAACATTCTGCATTATCATTTTCTCCCTATATTCAACTTCTACCTAGGATGTACTGGACTCAAAAATTTCAGATAGAACTCCTTAAATCAAGCCATGAAATCCCTTTTATAACACAAGGGAGTGACAAAGCATCCAACTCAAAATGTAATTACATTTCATGTTAATTTCAAAATTCATTTCATCAGGGTTGATTTCTCGAACCATTACATCTTTAATTATTCCTTGTCATAGGAAAATAAAAAGGAAAAAAGTAACGCCAAAATATTTGTTGAAGTTGCCATGTAAGCCTTCCAAAAGGCATCATCATAATTGGCATGTTTACCAACACAAAGTAACCACCATCACAATCATTAGTATGAACCCACAAACTAGTCACCAACATAATGAACCAACATAAATCACCATCTGGGAGCCACATCACCACAACACCCAAAACCCCACACCATTAGAAAAGGACAAGGGTGTTACTTGAACTTGTCAGCCGCTAAGTAACCACCCTCACCAAGTCTTATAAAAGAGAGTGGAGTTGCAATAACAATCTCGTCCTCTGAATCACTATAAGGAACCAAAGAAGCAGGGCATGGACTAGGTCTAGGGCCAGCTCCTTCTTCACTCGAAGAACTATCATAAACTAGGATAGAAGTGGTAGGATTCTTCAAAAAAGCCCTAGGAGTCGAACAATACATCGTTAATTCTTTCACAAATAGAGGTCCCTTCTCTTTCATCTTGGTCAGTTTCTATGACACAATTTTGCTTCTCAGGGTGTAGGTATTCCTAACAACCACCTTCTCACATTTCTTGTGTGCACTTGTCTTCTTCTTTGGAACAATTAGCACCTCAGCCAGGAGAGGTTTATCCTTAGGCATGTATGCAACTGGTTCTTGCATACTCAACCTTTGAGACCTCTGAACTGGTGCGATAGGAGTACTAGGTTTTCTCATCCTTTTGGCATACAATGACAAATAATGCCAGTTATGTAGAAGAACACAAACCACAATTTCTAGAAGACTCACACGTATAGGTAATGAAAATTCCCATGGATTTAACTTGCAAAGAAATGCCGAAACACAATTAGCAATGCAACAAGTATGCAAACCTACATACTAGAAGACGCCATGCTACCAACTTGGAAATACTTACTCTCATAACTTCTACAATTATCTCTCCAACAGTCACAAGAATTAATTCTGTGTTCTGGAAATTCACAAATGATTGAATCAAGCCACAACAAATCCTCATTAAATAGAGGAATTTAAGGCCAACTGCAATTAATATCCATCTTGTCTCACTCGTGTGAGCAGAAAAATCAATTACTGCATGCTACATCTCCATCGTCGATTGTCGTGGATTTAAAACTTGATCAATGAGGCATATTAAGAGTCACCACTTGCTTTATGGGTCATACCAAGAAAAAACTAGGAGATACTTTAAAGCTTCCATGCATTCATACGCATCCTTACCAATTGTCCTTGACTTGTTCATTATCAATCATATTAAGGATGGGAAAATCCCAACCACATCCCAGAGGCATCACCCATCACTAGTTCGCAACCCATTTTGCGACCTCATCAAGCAATGACTTCAGAGCCAACAATGAGCTACTAACCATTGATCTAACCACCCAAAAACCTTAACCAAAGATCCCTGCTTTACATTGATCATTGTAGGTTCCTCCTCTGCAAAGCCTCCTTAATTGGAAATAGACCATACCCGCGTGATGGGGAGGAACTCCACCCATCGGTGGTCGAAGATTCTCCTTTGAAAGACAAGAGATAACTACGTGATAGTGCAAGGTCCAATGATGGGTTAAATAATTAACTACATCTCTCATCGTGAGTTATTGTCCTGTGGCAGCAATGAAACACCTGACCAATGATTTACTTCAGAACTGATGATGGGTCAAAAGTTCAACCACATCGTTGGTCGCGTGTTACCTTCCAAATGTAAGGGAACAACACATGATAGGTGATGAAAGTCCATGGTTTGTGCAAGCCATACATCGCTTGTCACAGGTTACCTTGTGGTAGGGAAAACACAACTTGTGACAGGTGATGAGCCAATGGGGATGGACTCAGATAGTGCTATAAAGGAAGTACACCACTCATCGCATGATGAGTATGACATTTTGAAATAGAACCTGCGATGAACAATAGACCATGAGCAAAATTTTAAAAGGTGCTAAAGCGCACATGTGAATAAGTTCTTCATAAAGAGAGGGCCTTCCTAGGCACAATAGGTGACTTGAATGATAGGGCTGGTTAGGAATGATAGCACGGGCCATAAAAAATTACTTGATTTTAAAAGGTAACCCGATACAGCTGGTCAATAAGCAAACATAAACTGATGAATGGATTAAGGGTGTAAATGAGCAAAGAGATAAAACCCTAAACCCTAATAATATTGAGGAAGAATATTTCACATGCTTGAGAATAGGAACATTGGAACAAAAATTTAGGGTTTCACAAATGGCTTCGATTGGGAATGTATGCCTCTTGCAGGCATAGTAAGAATCTTGAATCTTTGGTTGAAGTAGAACATTAGGGGAAAAAGGGAATACCTATGGGGATGTTTAGTGATGAGCCTTAAATATGCTCATAGTTTGAAACTTTGATACTCTTACTTTTATTGTTAATAGTTGTTTAAATCTGTCGATTAAAGACTTTTCGGGTAGTATCCTATAGCAATGAATTCTATATTCCTGCAGCTTGATAACTTCATTAATTACCTTTTTGACCGCCTGCATAGCTGATGTATGCTTATGATTTTGGATAATGGAATAGGATTAACATGTGATTAATGAATAGATGATGTGTCACTTGTGTGTATTCTTTCCTTCGCCTCTGTTATTTATTGCAGGATTGTTGGAGGGAGCTGAAGCTGATTAAGTGCAAGAATCTCAACTTTGTTGAAGAAGTCGTTCTAGTAATAACTTTTTGACCGAATCTTTGGGAAGATGTTTAAATAGTCCTTTAATTTAGGGAGTGTGTAATGCTATATTTCCTCTGGGTCACGTCGAGCAGATAGACTTTCATTTATGAATATCTGTTCCGTGGATTCAAAATATATTTATGATCACGACTTCCTCTGTTAATTAGTTAGTTGTCTTTTTCATTTAAATAACTGTTCCTCTTGCATGAGTGAACGAGGATGAAATAGTATGTGTTAGAATTAAGTTGAACAAGTAATAAAGTTCTGTGTTAAGTTTTATTTTCAAAACAGAGTAATCAATGTATCCTGGTTCTGAATATGAATAAAAATTGATGAAGCTTTGAGTCAACTTCTTGTGTAATCTAAGTTGATGCTTGCTAAGGGGGCCCACTTAGTAAGTATTCTGTAGCAAGTTGTTACATAATTAACTATTCATTTCATATCGATTACTAGTTAGAATCTATTTCTATAGATTTCAACGCAAACTTAGCTTTGTATTGTTCCTGCAGCATCAGGAATCCATCCCTGTGTCTGTTCCTGTAGTATAAAGCTAGTTCACAGTTTTTCCTTTAAATAGCTGCTATGATTTCTATTTTAGCCGAGTTGTGTTTAAGTTAAAAATCTTTACGTTGTATTACTATTAAGCATTTATTTTCTATAGATGGTGACTAGAAACTAGTTCTTAGTGCACATATCGTGCTGCTCCATTTCAAGTATACACACCCTGGTTTGATAAAGTAAATGAGTGACCGTGAAAAGATGTTAGTCGCCTGTTGGAATGTCCAATTACCAGGTTTAGTTCTGCTATGACTTTTATATCCTTTTGTGGGCGTGACCATTTTTGGCACCATTGCCGGGGATGGTGTCAATCTAAGAACCTGCTATAGTCATTGTTAGTGGTAGTTTAGTTAGTTTTTTAAGTATTTTCAAGTTCTTTTCAAATACCATTTATTTTATTGTATGCATAGAAGAAGAAGAGACGCACTAGGAAGGTTCCTCCCTGAAAACCTATTTGTTGAACTACCATTTAACCTAGCTGACGATGAACCTAAGGAAAATCCATTTGCTCTGATATTCCAGCACACAAATATGGCAAATAATCCACCTAATCCACCTCCTACTTTTGAGTTTCCCATTGTTCCCTAGCGAGATACTGACAACCTTAAAAATATTCCTTCTTCATTACTTCCCAAATTCTATGGCCTAGTTATGGAGGACCTGGAAACTTTCCTGTTTGAGTTTGATATCCTCTGTCGCAGTTATGACTACACTTCAGATGCTCACAAATTGAAGTTGTTTCCATCCACCTTGAAGGAGGGAGCTCTCAGATGGTTCATGAGTTTGGGAAGGGGTGTTGTTGATAGTTGGGTAGCCATGCAAACAAAATTCCTTGAGAAATATAAGGAATATTATAAGAGTGGCAGTAAGGGAGACAATATATTCAAAATTCAGTAGAAGGAGGATGAAAGTCTGGAGGATTATATTTCAAGATTCTTGTTTTCCTTGAAAAAGAATTCAGACCACACTCTCAACGAAGAATCTCAGAAATTACTCTTTCTAAGGGGAATCAGTGATACTTGTATAGATGCCCTGGACCTGATGGGAGGAGGTGATATAACCCAACTTCCTTGGGATGATATTAAGAAAATATGCCTTAATTACTCTTGAGAAAATGTGAAGAAGGGTAGAGGTCATCGACCTACAGTGGGCAAGTCTTCTTCTAGTGGAGTTTCCTGGATGGAAATAACAAATTTTCTATCTGACTTCAAGTAGGATATCATTAACAATATGGCTACATAACTGGACACTATGCAAGCTCGCAAGAAACATGAGGTAGCTGAAGCAATCTTGGCTGAGTTCTATCCACATTGCAGGTAGCAAAAACAAGACTACAGATGCAAGATGGTGGCTAATCTGGAAGCTAAGGAATTACCTACTAACTTTAAGCCAGTAGAAGGTGATGATGATCAAGTGTTCTATGTTGCACAAAGGAGACCATGGGTTCAGAGACAAGGTATGCCTCAAGACCCTTTGACTTTTGGTAATCCTTATTCTAGCTATAATAACCAATGGCAACCCTCATATGGACCACCACCACCTTGGAATACATCTCAACCAAATTGGCGTAATTATCAGACCCTCAATGGAAATATCCTCAAGGAGGTTGGCAGCAGCCACAAGGACAATGGACCCCACCTCAAGGTAATTGGTAGCAGAGTCCTCAATGGAGAGGTTCTCAGCAATGGTAGAACCAGTCCCCTGGGTTCTTGCAGCTTCCACAGCCACAACCTCAGGCCCTCATGCCACCTCCTGCAACAATTGCCACAAATACTGGCCCTCCAAAACAAACACCTATGCCTGCTCAGCCATTGCCAAATCCCAATAATAAGCAACAACACTAGCCACAACAGCCCATGTATTTTGCTGAAGCTAACCAATATCCAGCTTATGCCTTAAACATTCATGATATCCATTTGAGGTCTGGAACTACTCTTCCTGCTCCACATCTGCCTCTAATTATTGAGATGCCTGATTCTCCCCCTGAAGAACCTATTGCACCCGATGTTCCTACTGAACATATGCCTATAACTGATACAGTTTCTAAGGAGCCTATTTTGCAAGGTCAAGACAAACCACCTTTTCCTCAGAGGTTACAAAGTACTGCATTTAAATCCATGGAAGAACCCATTTTTGACATTCTGGATCAGCTCAAGAATGTACAAATTCAAATCCCTTTATTTTAGGCCATTAAAGATGTTCCTATTTTTGGAAAAGCTATTAAAGAGGCCTATTTGAAGAAGCCTGGAGGGAAGAAAAAGGATCCCCAAACAATTCATGTCTTAGGGAAATTGGCTGATATAATGTTGGGAAATATAGTCATTCCAAAGTACATTGACCCTGGAAGTCCTGTAGTACAAATACATATAAATGGCCAAATTGTAAAAAATATTTTGATTGACCTTGGTGCTGCCATCAATGTCATGAAAAAACATACTATGGACTACTTGAACATTCTAAACATCAGGTCTACACCTACAGTCCTGCAGCTTGCAGATAGCTCCACAGTCAAACCTGATGGAATGGTGGAAGATGTAATTGTTACTCTTGAATCTTGGGAGTATCTAACTGATTTTATAATATTATCTGTTAAGGAAACTTTAGGAGGATACCCAGTTATCCTAGGTAGACCATGGTTAGCAACTATTGATGCTTTTATAGGATGCCATTCTAGAGATATGACTATTTCTGATGGACAGCCCACAAAAAAATTGGCTTTGTATCCGTTGGCTAGACCTCAACTAGATTTGTCCCAACCTGTTTGGCCAAATGTGGGGGAAGAAACTAAAGAAGCCAATTCATTGGTTCAATTAATGATGCTTCAAACTAATCCATTTTCACAACTTCAGAATGAAGATGCCTTGCTTTTTCAAATTCTGTAGTCTAACTCTGATATGGGTAGTTCATCTGATCCAAATAGCAGTTATCTACAATGTTTCCTGCAACAACTAAATTATGAGAGTTTACTGCCTAAATTTCCCACAATTTTTCATAACTTGCTTCCACAAGAGGTATAAACATCACCTGTAGATTCTATGAGTGATCTCACTAAACAAATAGAATTGTCTCTAGGTCACTGTTTGAATATCAATAGCAAGCTGTCATAATCTCAACAGGTTGTCCTATTTAAAATGCTACAAGATCAACAAAAAGCTTTTGCATGGGAATATGGGGACATGCAAGGAACAGATCCTCAAATTTGTACTCATAGGATCTATATCAAAGAAGACTGTTTACTAGTTTAGTAGACTCAAAGAAGAATCAATCCAACACTTAGAGAAATAGTTAAGAATGAGCTTCAAAAGTTGCTTGATGTTGATTTTATTTATCTAATTTCTGACAGTCAGTGGGTCTCTCCGTTAGTTATTGTCCCTAAGAAAGGAGAAAAATGGAGAGTGTGTGTAGATTACAGAGAGTTGAATACTGCCACTAAAAAAGATCACTTTCCATTACCCTTTGTAGACCAAGTGTTAGACTCATTGTCTGGTAAAAGATATTTTTCCTTCTTGGATGGCTACAGTGGGTACAATCAGATAAAAATTGCCCCTGAAGATCAAGATAAGACCAATTTTACCTATCCATGGGGGACATTTGCTTATTCAGTCTTGCCTTTTGGTCTATGTAATGTGCCAACAACATTTCAGAGAGCAGTAATTAGTATTTTTGCTGATATATCTCAGGACTGTATGGAAATTTATATGGATGACTTCACTACCTATGGAGTTACATTTGAAGAATCACTGGTGAATTTAGAAAAAGTATTGAAAAGGTGTAGAAGCAAAATTTGTCTCTAAACAGTGAAAAGTGCTTCCTAATGATTGAAGAAGGTATTGTTCTTGGCCATCATATTTCCAAGAATGGAATTCAGGTTGACTCTGCTAAAATTGAAGTTATTTTGAATTTACAAACTCTTGCAAAACAAAAGGATGTCAGAAGCTTCCTTGGCCATGTAGGGTATTATAGAAGGTTTATAAAATATTTTAGCAAAATTTCCAGTCCACTATATGCCTTATCAACTAAGGAGTCTCAATTTGATTGGACGGAGGCCTGTGAAAAATCTTTCCTGCAACTAAATAACTTGCTTACTAAAGCCCCTATTCTTCAAGGTCCAAAATAGACTTTGCTTTTTCACATACATGCTGATGCTTCTGATTTTGGTATAGGGGTATTCTTAAGCTAAAAGGATAACTCAATTGAGCATGCCATCTATTTTATCAGCAAAAACCTTTTAGGTCCTGAGCTAAACTACACTATTACAGAAAAAGAGTTGCTAGCAGTAGTGTATGCTTTGAATAAATTTAGGCATTATGTCACAGGTTATCAGATATTTGTTCACACTAACCATGTAGCAATCAGGTATCTGATGAACAAGCTTGCCATTTCTGGTAGGTTGGCAAGATGGCTCCTGTTGTTACAAGAATTTGACATTACAATCATTGATAAACTAGGAAAAGCTAATGTTGTAGCTGATTTTTTATCAAGGCTTCAAATAACTGCACCTGCTGAACATGAAGTCATTGATGATAGGTTCCCTGATGAACACCTATTTTATATTGCTACACATACTCCATGGTATGCAGACATTGCCAATTATCTTGCAGCAAGCAGAATACCAACTCACTTTTCCCCAAAAGAAAAGAAATTATTAATAGAGAAAAATTTTAACTTTTCATGGATTGCAAATTGTCTGTTTTATACTGGACCTGATCAAGTTATGTGAAGATGTGTAAGGGAAGATGAGACTTATGATATCTTGCATGCTTGCCATGATGAACCATGTGGGGGACATTTTGCAGCAAAGAGAACATCAATGAAGGTTCTTACAACATGATACTATTGGCCAACATTACATAAGGATGCTGTAGCTTATACAAGGAAATGTGACAGATGCCAACGTATGGGAAGAACAACCAAGTCAGATGAAATGCCACTATACCCACAGGTAATTGTCACCCCCTTTGATAAATGGGGAATGGATTTTGTTGGACCAATTGATCCACCATCAAATGACAAGCCATACATTCTGGTTTGCACGGATTATGTAACAAAGTGGGTTGAAGTAAAGACAATGACTCATGCTCGTGATAACAAGGTTGCTGAATTTTTGTATGAGAAAATTTTCACTAGATTTGGAGTTCCCAGAGAGCTGGTAACTGATCAGGGAGCTCAGTTCACATCCAATTTGATCACTGCACTAATGAATGACTATAAAATCAAACATAAGAAGTCCAACCCCTATCACCCTCAAGCCAATGGGCAGGCGGAGGTTACAAATAGAGAAATTGAGGTGATCCTAACAAAGACAGTGAAAATCCATAGGAAAGATTGGAGTAGTAGACTTCCTGAAGCAATCTAGGCCTACAGAACTGCATGGAAGACAACAACTGGGTTTACACCTTTTGAACTGCTTTATGGGAAAATAGCCATGTTGCCCATAGAATTTGAGCATAAAACTGAGGACAGCTCTTGAATTCAATATGGAAATTTCTGAAGCACAGAAAGGACATCTCCTGCAACTAAATGCTTTGGATGAAATGAGAAAGCTGCCCTACAACATACATAAGCTGTTCAATAGCAAAGGAAAAAATGACATGATCAACACATCAAAACCAAGCAATTCTCTGCTGGTGATTGGGCTCTGCTATATGATTCCAGATAACAAGAAAACCAAGGTAAGCTTACAACACGCTGGCTTGGTCCCTACGAAGTTGAGAATGTGTTTGATAATGGATCAGTATAGCTGGCCACAATTGATCCAGTCCATTTCAAATTGCTGGTTAATAGACACCGACTGCGGTTATATCATAGGTCGACATCAAAAGAGGAGTTCCTGAAGAAGTTTGTATTGACTGATCTTCTTGCAGCAAAAGGCTTAGGCCTTTTTCCTGCAGCTTCTCTTTGAGAATTGTGTTGACCGCCCATAATAAAGTTTTCTTTTTAAAGGAAACCACTTTTCTCCATTTCTTTTCATCTATCACATCATTCATTTCTTTATTTTCCACATCATCCATCTTTCCACTCCACCTCATTCATGCATTCAATCTTCCAGCTATCATTTTGTGATACACTATTGTCCTTTACAACATTCCCAAGAATTGCATTCAAGGTACGCAAAATCTTTTCATTATCGCATAGTTTATTCTTTCTATTTATTCATTAATTGTAACGTGTACATCAGTCATAATTGCATGCTTTAATCCTATCACCTTGCACATGTGAGGACACATGTCGAATGCTAAGTAGGGGGCGGGGGTATTCTAATTTCAAATTTTCTTGTGCCAAATTTACGTTTGCCAAAAAATAGTTATGATCTTGTACTTTCTAAAAGTATGATTGCGAAGCCATATCCTGAGAACAAGTTAACTAATTAGTTTAAGTAGTTATTAAAATTATTTTATGCAAATGTCTAGCTATTATTCTTGGCAAGAAAAGGAAAGTGCAGTAAGGAAGAAGAGTCTTTTTCAAGCTTTCAGTATCAGTCTGAGTTTTTTTTATAAGGATTTTGATCATGGGTGGCCAACTGGTGAGGCACGAGCCTGCAGCTCATGATGCATTGATACAGGATCCTCAGTTAATGCAAGCATTTTCCAACTGTGGATGGTTAAATTATTTCTTGAGAATTGATTCTTTTGATGAAGAGGTTGCAGGCGAATTTTTAAGAACATTTTCAAAGAATGAGGCTATGATATGGGGCTTGATAGTGGCTATGACAGAGGAAAGAATTTCAGAGGTCACTGGATTACCGGTAGTTGGTAAAAATTTTCCTATTGGAAGGGATGCTATCTCTACTAGGGTAGAGTTTACCCTACTAGCTAATAGGCCTTTGGAAATTTCAAAGCAAGGGTGCAAAAGAACATCCCTGCCTTATCCATACTCTGAGTATGCCATTTTTGTTATTAGGTATTTAACTTGTGAAGGGCGTTTCTCTTACCTACATTCATATCATTTCAAATTGTTAAGTCATACGAGACATGGATTGGTAGTGAATGTTCTAAATTTCTTGTTGAACCTTTTGCAAAATAGTGCACATGAAACCCAAATGGGTAAACAAAACTCTGTCACACATCATGCCCTAATAAAAATTTTGGCTGAGCGATCTTTAAGGGATGTTTCACCTCTTTCCTAGAATGAGTTTGTTGCCCGAAAAGGTCTTCAACCACCTGAACCTCCTAGGGTATTACCCACACAGCCTAGAAGAAAGAAAATGAGAATTGAGTCCTCAAGTACTGAAACAGAGCAAGAATTCGCTGCTCCTGCAGCGCCCACTCCTGCAGCTTCCATACCGACATCCTCTACCAGTGTGCAAACAAGGTCTGCCACTAGAAGAGAAAAAGGAAAGATAATTGTAGGTGAGTCATCCGGGGTAGGGAAAACTCCTGAGTTGGACCCACATACTCAAAGACAAAATTTTTTTATCTCATCCTCTCTTGCAAAGTCTTCCCCTGTTTCTGTCTCTCCTGCAGTAACACCTGTTAATACTCCAATTTCAATTTCTTCTTCCCCTGCCGAGTCTGGATCTTCAAGACCAGCTAGGAAGAGGACTGTTAGGGAAGCATCCTTTGCTACTGCTCCTTCAGAAAAACTACCAAGGAGTTCATTAAGAAAATAGTCTAAGCTTGCTACAACCTCTATTCAAACAGAAACTATCACAATATCGAAGGACTCTGCTGAGTCAGGTCATGATAACTCCCTGGATATATCTGCAAATGTTCCACAACCTAGTAATATTGATAAAGGGAAAATGCCGAGTGTGGATGACTTGGCTTGTGCAGCTGAGAAAATTTCTAAGGAAGAACAATCTTCTCCTGTACGGCAACAAGGCTTCATCCTGCAGCAAGAGGATTTTATCCTATAACAAGAAGATGTGCCTGAACTGCCTGAAATACCTTGTGATAATCCATTTCCCACTAAAGTTTGCACAGATTTAGTTGTGTATAAAAAGACTCTACTGATTGCATACTTGGAATTTATGAGCATTAAGAAGATTCGTGTGTCATTTCACACTTTATGTTTTTGACATTTCTCCGAAACTGAAGTCCAGCAAAGTTTATGGGATGAGAAAAAGAAAAAGATGCAAAGAGAAATTGAAAGGAAAAAGCAAGAAATTCAAGATATGCAAACAAAAATGGATAAAATGATGAAAATAACTAGATAGATTTAATGGAGTGTAGGCCACCACCCAAAGCATATGCAATGTGTCTCAAAGAATAGTTCCTTTGGTTCAAATTAATGAGGATCTCCAAAAATTTGGATCCCAATATTGAAACAGCCAAGGAATTCTATGATGCTTATCAAGTGGCCCCTAATTGGTTGAAGAACTCCATGTGTGAACTATATTTACATGGTTATTTAATTCCTGCAAAAATCGAATGGAACCCACTTCTTTATATAGGTGATGTCCATTTAAGAGCACTTATGTCTTGGGCTGCAAATCAGATCAATTATGGAAGGAAATTGGAAACATACGAAGAAACATAAAAAGATGAACCTGTTCTTCTAAGAGCTGAAAGTTCAGACCCACGCATAGTTTTAAGAATCTAGTTTAGAGTTATTTATGGATGCAATAAACCTAAGGAAAGAGAGAAAATTTTTGACATCAAAAAATAGGTATACAGTGAGTTTAAAGAACATAAGTATACATTTTGGAAACTCGCCTCTTCAAGGATTGAGACAAGGTGGGAGAGATTGACAGTTAGTCTAAGAAAGACAGAGCCTCACAACCCCTTGAACTTTACAGCAGCACTCAGGAGATCAAAAAGGTACATGCAACTGGGTTTGCAAAGTAGATTTGAATTATGGATGCCACTGACCTTCCAACCTCCAGTTTTAATGTGGCCGCTCTATCCTTACCAATCCAAGGAAATTAATGCAGAAATAGAGAACCACAGATATGAAAGATGGGAGTTTACCAGAGGTTTTTACTACAAGTTTGGAACTTCGCTGCAAGGTCATCCTACTCCAACAAATTTTAGGGAAATCACAAGAAAATTCAATGCTGGAGGACCAGCATTATCATAAGTAGGGGGCAGAATGATGAGCCTTAAATATGCTCATAGTTTGAAACTTTGATACTCTTACTTTTATTGTTAATAGTTGTTTAAATTTGTTGGTTAAAGACTTTTCGGGAAGTATCCTATAGCAATGAATTCTATATTCCTACATCTTGTTAACTTCATTAATTACCTTTTTGACTGCCTGCATAGCTGATGTATGCTTATGATTTTGGATAATGGAATAGGATTAACATGTGATTAATGAATAGATGATGTGTCACTTGTGTGTATGCTTTCCTTTGCCTCTATTATTTATTGCAGGATTGTTGGAGGGAGTTGAAGCTGATTAAGTGCAAGAATCTCAACTTTGTTGAAGAAGTCGTTCCAGTAATAACTTTTTGACCAAATCTTTGGGAAGATGTTTAAACAGTCCTTTAATTTAGGGAGTGTGTAATGCTATATTTCCTCTGGGTTGCGTCAAGCAGATAGACTTTCATTTATGAATATCTGTTCCATGGATTCAGAATATATTTATGATCACGACTTCCTTTGTATATTAGTTAGTTGTCTTTTTCATTTAAATAACCATTCCTCCTACATGAGTGAATGAGAATGAAATAGTATGTGTTAGAATTAAGTTGAACAAGTAATAAAGTTCTGTGTTAAGTTTTATTTTCAAAACAGAGTAATCAATGTATCCTAGTTCTGAATATGAATAAAAATCAATGAAGCTTTGAGTCAACTTCTTGTGTAATCTAAGTTGATGCTTGCTAAGGGGGCCCACTTAGTAAGTATTCTGTAGCAAGTTGTTGTAATTAACTGTTCATTTCATATCGATTACTAGTTAGAATCTATTTCTGTAGATTTCAATGCAAACTCAACTTTGTATTGTTCCTGCAGCATCGAGAATCCATCCTTGTGTCTATTCCTGCAGCATAAAGCCAGTTCATAGTTTGTCCTTTAAATAGCTGCTATGATTTCTATTTTAGCCGAGTTGTGTTTAAGTTAAAAATATTTACGTGTTGTATTACTGTTAAGCATTTATTTTCTATAGATGGTGACTGGAAACTAGTTCTTAGTGCACATACTATGCTGCTCCATTTCAAGTATACACGCCCTGGTTTGATAAAGTAAATGAATGACCATGAAAAGATGTTAGTCGCCTGTTGGAATGTCTAATTCGCAGGTTTAGTTCTGCTGTGACTTTTATATCCTTTTGTGGGCGTGACCATTTAGTATAACTCTCCTTTTTCATCACATAAGCCTTCTCACTAATTTTATTGGCTTCATTCTCCAAATTAGAGGCTCGATAGCTTCCCAAAGCTTAAAAGGAGTACTTTCCTCTATCAAATACCCTATTTTGCTTTGATGTTAATGGATTAGATCTATGTTGTGCACTTCTAGGAAACTAATACCACCATAACCAACCTCATCCACCCCACTTACCATGAAACTATTCTGCTCATTATCCTATTGTATTACAAGCTCATCTAGATACATTGGAAAGGTAAAAATTTCATAGTCCACTTGATCATAGATTGTGGCACTACCTTCAATTTGTTCACAAATTTGAAGGTCTTCAAAAACACCCTGCCACATGCAATATCCAATTTATCCCAAGGTATTTGAGGAATGGAATATAAGTACAGGAGAATCTGCATTCTACCCCACCCTAGTGTCCATTTCATTAGATGGAAGTAGCCCCATGATAAGGTCCATAAGGTGTGGAGCTTCTACAAAAAATTCAAGTGCACACTCATATTAATTATCATCCTGCTTGATTCCATTTATATCCCTAAGTTCCCTTTCATGTGAGTCACTCAATCCTATAACATTTGCACAACCCAGAAGTTTAGTAAACTATCTCTTATTAACATTAGTACTACATTTAGTGTTATCATCTTCATTTTTAGGATCTTCTCCATATGGATAATCATCACTTCCATCACATGACTGAGTAATTGTTGAACCAAAATTACCTCCGTCAAAGGAAAAGTCAAAATATTTGGTGTCAGGCTTACCTCCACTTCCTACTACTTCAATTGTATTGTATTCTTCATATGTGCAAGTATTACTTGCCAAGCATTCATCAAAGTATTCAACAAAAAGTGGATTATTTCTACACTAATAGGAGTCATTATTGGTTGTTTCATAGTCTGATAAGGGTTCATCATATAAGGGGTTTTCCCACAACTTCATTTTTATCATAGAAACCTCTACCTTCTCAGTATGAAAGTCTAAATCTTCCATATCAACATTATATTTGAAATAATCACAATCACTAGAAGAATGTACAAACTAACTCTCCATTCTACCCACATTATAAATATTTAACCCATTCATATCATTTTCTAAGAACTCATTATCAAATAAATTTGTAGGGTTATCAATATTATTGATGTGTGATGACATTAACTCAAAATCCATGTGCTTGTCATAATATGCCATATGCTTATTTAATAACGAAAATCATTTATTGTCCACAAGCACTTTATACTCCTCTTCATGTGTATCTAAATCCACCTCTACTTCATATGAGAAATCTGAAATAATAGGGCCATAAGCATATCCATCATCTTTAATTTCATAATTAGTACCAACGTATTGAACACATATGTGCTTATCTTCAATCTCTTCATCATTCACAAAATTAACATACTCCATTGATGAAAATTTTTCATCACATTCCAAATTTGCACTAAGAAAAACTTGGTCATCCACTAGGGGACAAGTGATTTCATCAAAACTCATATCACTAGATTTTCTAAGTGGAGAACACACCTCTAGATCATCCTTATAGGAGAAATCATAATCAACAAGAGAGAAATAAGTTTGGAAATCATTAAAATACTCATCACAAGAAGACTCATCACTACATAAACTATGCTCAAATTCTTCTGAGTGAGTGCTTGAACTTCTATCTTCAATGTCTTGATTATTGATTTGTGATGGAATGTCATCCACATTAGTATCATTTTCACTAGCCAAAGCATGATATGGAATAACATTAGACATCTCTTTTGAATCCCCCATTCCTAAAACATCACCAGGAAGGCATTCATACATATTTACTTTATCATCATCCCATGTATCCTTTTCTTCAATAGTACCATGTTGCTCTACTTTTTGACCTGTTGTAAAAGAAAAATTGTTGTCCTTACCTTGGGATTCTATACTTCGTGCACATTCATATCTAACAAATTCCATAACCTTTATCCAAACAGGTATTTGATCAAAACTCTGGGGCTTCAATTCTTTGTGCAAAGCACTCAACCTAGATTCATAAATTTCATAGAACAAATCTATGCAGTTAGAATCTTTAGGTTTGAAAGTGAGAGGAGCTTCTATCAGAGCATCCAAAAACCTCAAAAACAATTCATAAGATGATTCTCCATTGAACCTCTACATTTTATATAAATTTTCAACAAAAGACTTTTGAGCAACATTGCTCACATTTTGCTCACTCTTAACCTGAGATTTATCATAATTTTCATGTTGTGATAATGGAGAGATGAAAAATCTGGAAGCATTATCATTCCAAAAAGTAGTTACTCTATTACGTGATCTGTGAGTTTTATTTGCATGGGGTATAGTAGGATGATAAACACTTGCATCCTTATTCCCTTTCATTATTGAATACTACAAATTATTCTCAATATCCATAGCACTTTGATTTGCCTAATGCAAAGTTGGAGGTTCTCTATCCCTCAATAGATAGCTCATCTTTCTATCAAATGCACCAAGGTATATGACCAACTTTTAAACATCATTTGGCCTGATATTTTTAGGAATATCCTTCATGGCTATTGTAAATATGAAATTAAAAGAAGGGACTAATCCACTCTCATGTCTTTGAATTTGCATGAAAATTTTCCTCACTTCACTTGGATTCACTCTTTCACCAAATTGCCCCATAAAAATTATCTTCACTTCATTCCAAGAGTATATAGGGGATGATGGTATGAAAGAGAACCAATCTCTTGCATCCCCCTTCAAGGATTGTACAAACAATTTCATAATCACATCTTAAAAATCCACTTCATAATCTCCCATTAAATATCCAAAATCTTGTAAATGCTTGCTTGCTGACTTAGACGACTCTCCATTAAATTTTGGTATCTTGTCCCTTATCTTGGGTGGTACAATGTTTGGAAAGCCCCAAACATTACTAAAATTTATGGCCCTATACCTTTCAGTATTGAAATTCCTTTGATGTGACAAAGGGTACTCATCATGTGTCATTACATTCATTTTCAGTTCGAGATGTACAAGTTGACAAGACATCTTGTTCTACCCTTTGAAAATTTTGTCAATATCATCAAAAGGTGACTCAAATTCCTCTTACACTTGAGAACATAATCCTTTATGATGTGAATATTCTTATTCTACTTTGCATGATATTATTCAACAAGTGAAATTCATGAGTATAACAAATTTCAACATCCATTTCAATTTCACTTTAAAATTATGTAAAGATATCATCTATTTCCCTATCTTTGTGCTATTTCACTCAATAGGGAAGCATTTATGTCCTATATCTTGAAAATTCCCACAAATTATCTACAAATATAATGGTATTTCCTCATATTCATGAGAGTACCTGGAGTTTCAGAGAAAATTTTCACCTTCATTCTTGAAGTGTGCAAATCTGAAGCCTTATCATATTCTTTATCAGGTTCTTGAAGTTAGAGTCACCACCTCTTCTTTAGAGGATTATGCTTTAAAAAAATTGAACTATCTTCAAAGTAGATCTAGTTCTGGTTTTGCTCCAACAGCGGAGTCATCTTCAAAATTTTCACACTTCGCTACTATGAACACTTTCACCAGGTTCAAGAATTACATAATATTTGAATTGAAAGTTCAAATTATTCTCACCATTTGACTTTGTACTAAAACAATCTACAACTGGAGGATGAAAATTGTGCCCAGTAGAGTTGCCATTTCTGTTGGTGATTTTTCCAGCTAACCTTGGAATCTTCTAAAAAGTAGCCAACCTTTATGTTCAAAAATTGCCAAGGGTTAGTGGCCAACACAATGAATAGAGGATTCTGAGGTCTCTATTCCTACACTTTAGGATCTGTAGGACCAAGGATGTTATTACTTATAGTTTTCATTTGGTATATCAACTTATCAAGAACACTTCAATACAAATTCATTCTTATTTAAGGAAAACACACTAAATTCACTAAAGATTTGGTAGGCCTTTGAGTGAATTAATGTCTATTTTTCTAAGAATGTGGATGCATTTCAAACATATATTTTAGAATTGGCATAATTTTTAAAATTTTTGTTTTGATTATGAATTCATAGCTAGGTATATGATTTATTCATTTAATTGCATGAATGATCGATAAATAAGCTAGTGCCTCATCAATTGGGTAAATGGAGTCAAATATGAAACAACCAGTAATACATTGATTATTTAATTCTGATATATTTAGACTATCTCAATAATTCATTACACTACAAAGACTCATGTTATCCAAAACATTACTTATCAAATCCTTGTAAATCCTCACATACCCATGACTTTTCCCAAGCATTTTATTTAACCCTTCGAGTTAAAACAAAGAAATGAAGCCATACATTTAGTGGAACCATTGATGATAGATGAAACGATCTTTGATAATTTCATTTATGATTTGTGAAAATGTACAAAAGGTGAGTATATGAATTGGACCTTATAATCTGTTCTAATATTAGTAATCCATGTAAAACACTTTGAGACTATCACATATATAACTTCTACCCAAGACAGTTTGCCAACAAATTTATCCAACATTCTGCATTATCATTTGATTCCTATATTCAACTTCTACCTAGGACGTACTAGACTCAAAACTTTTGGACAAAAGCCATTACATTGATCCATGAAATCTCTTTTATAACACAAGGGAGTAACAAAGTATCTGACTCAAAATGTAATTACATTTCATGTTAATTTCAAAATTCATTTCATTAGGGTTTATTTCTTGAACCGTTACATCTTTAATTATTCCTTGTCATGGAAAAAGAAAAAGGAAAGGAGCACCAAACTATTTGTCAAAGCCTCCACACAAGCCTTCCAAAAGGAATCACCAAAATTGGCACGTTTACCAACATAGAATAACCACCATCGCAATCATCAGAATGAACCCACAAACAAATTAGCAACACAACAAACCAACAAAAATTTCCATCTGGAAGCCACATCACCACATCACCCAAAACCCCACACCATTAGAAAAGGACATGGGTGTTACTTGGCCTTGTCATCCACTGAGTAACCATACTCACTAGGTCTTATATTAGAGAGTGGAGTTGCAATAACAATCTCATCCTCTGAATCACTATAAGGAACCAAAGAAGTAGGGCACAGACTAGGGCCAGGGCTAGCTCCTCCTTCACTCGAAGAACTATCAGAAACTAGGATAGGAGAGATAGGTTTCTCCAAACAAACCCTAGGACCTGAACCAGACCTTGTTAATTCTTTTGCAAACAAAGGTCCCTTCTCTTTCATCTTGGTTAGTTTTTGTGACACAATTTTTCTTCTCAGGGCATAGGTGCTCCTAACAACCACCTTCTCACATTTGTTGTGTGCACTTCTCTTCTTCTTTGCAACAATTGGCACCTTGAATGAGAGAGGTTTATCCTCAGGCATGTATGTAACTGGTTCTTGCATACTCAACCTATGAGACCTCCGAACTGGTGTAATAGGAGTACTAGGCTCGCTCATCCTTTTGGGATACAATGACAAACAATGAAAGTTGTGTAGAAGAACATAAACCATAATTTCTAGAAGATTCACACATACAGGCAGTGAAAACACCCATAGATTTAAGTTGCAGAGAAAGGCCAAACCATAATTAGTGATGCAAGAAGTATGCACACCTACATACTAGAAGAAACCATGCTACCACCTTGGAAATTCTTGCTCTGAGAACTTTTGCAATTATCTCTCCAACAATCACAACAATTAATTCTATGTTCTAGAAAATCACGAATGATTCAATCAAGCCATAACAAATCCTCATTAAATAGAGGAATGTAAGGCCAATTGCAATTGATATCCATCTCAGCTCGCTCATGTGAGTAGAAAAATCAATTATTGCATGCTACATCTCCACTGTTGATCGTCATGGATTTAAAACTCGATCGACGAGGCATATTAAGAGTTGCCACTTGCTTTACGGGTCAGAATAGGAAAGAACGAGGAGTTGCTTTAAAGCTGCCACACATTCATCTGCATCCTTACCAATCATCCTTGACTTGTCCACTGTTGATCATGTTAAGCATGGGAAAATCCCAACTACATCTTAGAGGCATTTCCCATCACTAGTTCACAACCCATTTTGAAACATCATCAAGTGATGGCTTCAAAGCTAGTGATAAGCTACTGAATGTTGATCTAACCACTAGAAAACTTCAACCAAAGATCCCTTCTTTACATCACTCATCACAGGTTCCTCCTTTGCCAAGCCACCTTAACTAGCAATAGACCATACCCGCGCAATGGGGACGAACTCCACCCAATGACGGTTGCGGGTTCTCCTTTGAAAGATAAGAGATAATTAGCGATAGTGCAAGGGCTAGTGATGGGTTAAATAATTAACCACATCGCTCATTGTGGGTTATCATCCTATGGCAGCAATTAAAAGCCTGACCAATGATTTACTTCAAAATAGGTGATGGGTCAAAAGTTCAACCACATCATTGGTTGTGTGTTACCTTCCAAATGTAAGGGAAAAACATGTGATAGGTGATGAAAGTTTGCGGTACTTGAAAGCCATACATTGCTCGTCATGGGTTACCTTGTGGTAGGGAAAACACAACCTACGACGAGCGATGAGCTAATGGGGATGGACTCAAATGGTGCTGCAAAGGAAGTACATTGCTCATCACATGATGAGTACAAAATTTTGAAACAAAACTTGCAATGAGTGATAGACCATGAGTGATATTTTAAAAGGTGCAAAAGCACATGTGCGAATAAGTTCTTCTTAAAGAGATGGTCTTCCTAGGCATAACAAGTGACTTTTATGATAGGGCCAGTCAGGAATGATAGCAGGGGCCATAAAACATTACTTGATTTTAAAAGGTAACCCAATGCATCCGGTCAATAAGAAAACATAAGCTAATGAATGGATTAAGGATATAAATGAGAAAAGCAATAAAACCCTAAACCCTAATGATATTGAGGAAGAATATTTCACAGGCTTGAGAATAGGAACAATGGAACAAAAATTTAGGGTTCCACCAAAACAATGCAAATATTTTGAGTATATTATCTCTCCATTTGTAATACATCATTTGAATTATTAATGAAAACCCGATCAATGATCTTTCATTAATGTTCATTGTGCTTTGCAATGAAATATGTTTTAATTATTCCTTTGATTTAATGAATCAATTACAATACATTAATTAAAGCATGAGTTCAAATGAATGTTATCTGGATTTTATTAAGTAGTCATAGAATCGAGTATTTGATACATATGTGTGTTGTAATGCAATTACACAAATATCATGGCTACTTGAAATTAAATTCACCTTATAGTTTAATTTTTTGTGATTTGACTCCGCACCCTAAGATAAGACACTGATCTAATTGGTGTTAGTGCATTTCCTATGGTTCTGGTATTTAAATATGAGAACAAAATTTATTAAAAAAATTACTATCATTGTATTTTATGTGTAGTTGGTATTGTGTGGTATTCTCAGCTTTAGGTGTTTAATCCTCTTTAAGGAATTCCCAATTTATTGAAGGATTTCATCTATTTAGCAGTTTAATGGGAATATATCTACTTTGTTATACAATGTGTGATATAGTTTTCTAGAAGATTGTAGGATACACATTGTGGGATCACCCTCCTGGGTTTTTTAGAGCCCAAAGTGCAGGAGGGAAGCATTTTAGCTTCCTCTCGTTCATTGCCCAATCACCTCCTTAGTATTCAAGAATTGAATCTAGAAAATTCATAGATGCTCAGTGATATTTTCTTGGTTCTTTAAAAACAACCAACACTTAGATCTATTTCTATTTAACCAAATATATAGAAAATAGAAAATCTAAAACATTTTCTTGTTTTTAGGGATTTTAAAAGATTTAATAAATTATCCAATTAAATAAATATCAAAAGAAAATTACCTATTTGAAGTGAAATAATTGTGTAAATGGACAACATGATAAATCTAATTCATTTGTTATTTTTGAATGGTTAATAAAAATCAAAGAAACCAATACTGCAATGATTGGCATTCAAAAATTCATGCATAATATTGATGCAGGATATGAGACAACTTTAATTAATAGCATTAAAAAAAATATTTCACGAGATTATATAACTTAGACAAATGAAATAGACATATACCATCACCAAGATCAAAACATCATTCATAAAACACCAGGTATGATCCTTTGATTTCAAAGAATTTAACAAGTCATAAAATTTCAATAGAAATTCATTGCTCAAATATCTACATTATTTTTTGCAATCAAAATTATTTTTAACCCTTACAAATTTTTCAAAAGGGGTATGTGTAGGATCATGATGGGCCAAAAAGTGGCGATATGATGGGCATGTGGCTAACAACTTTTTTTAACCAAAATTGATGAAACGAAAAGGGTTTTTAAAGGGGATTCTTAGCTTTCCACCAATATAAATTATGCTTTACTTTGAATTTAATAAATAATTATTATTCATTTTCTATTTGAATTACGACTAAAGTCCTGATTGATAGGCTGATTGAAAAATATCTGTCTTTCAAACAATATCACATTTTTTGAATCCGAAACATGTGTCACATTTTATGTTTTGCATACTATAGGATTAAAAAAAAAAAAAAATTCATGAAGTTTTGACCAAGGTAAGGTGGTTAGACATGCGAGTTTTTATATTTTTTTAAAGTTGTCATAAAAAAATCATAATTAATTATTTACTTGGAAAAAAATTACAAAAAAATATGCATCACATCGGGACATGAGTCTTCTACTTATATCTAAAATTTTAACATTTTATTGTGGTTAGGGTGGTCAAATAGACACCTACTTTTTATTTTTTCCCTAAAATTTAAGTACTATTGTATTAAAATTTCAAAATTTCACTAAATACATTTAAAAAAAAACAAACCTAGTAGTTTAGAAACTAAATTCAATTTGCTACAGATTCTATTCTTACATATTTTTGAAATAATATAGATAACTTATTCAAATTTTTACGTCAAGTTGCCTAACTCTATTTTTTCTAATTTTTCGCCACTTAAGGGCCTATTTTTTCCATGATGATTTTGCACATACCCAAAGGAGATATAAATAGAAATTGGGAATCCCAAAACTTATAGATATAAAAGACTTTAATTGATACTTGAACATAGGAAACATGCCTTAAACAAAAATTTATTTGGAACTTACTACAAAGTTGAATTAAAATTTGACTAAGAGTTACAAGTTGAGTGAGAAATCCCATGCCACTTTATCTCTTAACAATGTTAAAATTAATTTATTACACTTAAATTGTAAGAGTAAATAATAATTAAATGATTGAACATCTTATTTAAAATATTACACCAACTATGGGTAATAATTTAGGAATGTGTTTATTGCCTATGTCAAATTGTTCACATTTAGACCTTTGTGATACTTGATCTTCACTCTCTAAGAAAAGGTAGACCCCTCTAGCTTCTCATGTAGCATGCCAAATCAGACTAAATCCTCTTCAAAATTTTGAATAATAACTTTAAATTCATTATTTATCAATTATATCTTCACTCATTAGCTATTGAAGGAACTATATGAATTCCTAGATGGCTCTAAAATTTGGTCACACTAATCAAGAAGTCTTATAGAATGTGCATGAAAAATCTTCAATAAACTTCTCAATCTTGACCATCATATATTCTACTAAGTTTTTCTTTTTCTATGTTTGGTCTTACACTTTTTTAGTTTTTTAACTCTTAGCTAACTAACATTTAACCACTCCTTAGGTAAATTAGTAACTTATCCATCAAATGAAGATGCATAATTAGTAGGTCTATAGAACAACCATTATTTTTTGCAAAAGTGATACGAAATCAACCCATAATAGAAGATATTCATCCACTTTTTCCTCTAAATCATGGGCCAAGCTTACCTTATCACTAATGCTATGGTAGGATCTCAATGAATTCTTAATTACCTTACCTTCAAGGTGTACAAACTATCTTTCCATTCTATTGTGGTAGGTAGGTCTCCCTCAGGGTCTAGATTTTGAGATTTTTTGTTTAATGTACCTATGAGAGTGGGAGATGGGGCATATAAATCTACTAGCCCTACTAATTAATTCACATCAGAGTTTAATTGTCTAATATGAGCTTTTAGTCCTTCTCTAGTATTCTCATGTATTTCTTCATCCACTCTAGAATGGTTAAAACAACTAACCACAAAGATTATTTTTCCTCTCTATTTTTCTTAATCATATTTATTTGTTGTATGTTGTACATTCCAAGAATAATTTTTTCTTCTATCTTGTTTATTGTGGGAATAGAAACTTGGACTATTATTTTTCCTTGCTCATTGAACCTTATTGAGGAATTTTTTTTGGCTCTTTTCATAACTAGTTGAGCTTTGAACACTTATACTAATATAGTAAAACTTTCCTCCCCCTAGACATAAGTCATTTTCCTCATTTGTATAGTATGGTTTATTGAACACACCTAAATACTAAGACAGGGGGAAAATCAATATACTTCAAATTTCAATCCTAATTAATAATTGTTGATGGGTATGTGTAGGATCATGATGGGCCAAAAAGTGGCGATATGATGGGTATGTGGCTAACTAATTTTTTTTAACCCAAAATTGATAAAATAAAATGGGTTTTTAAAGGAGATTCTTTTCTTTCCACCAATATAAATTATGCTTTACTTTGAATTTAGTTTAAATAATTATTATTCATTTTCTATTTGAATTACGACTAAAGTCCTGATTGATAGGCTGATTGAAAAAATCTATTGCTTTCAAATGGTATCACATTTTTTTAATCCAAAAGATGCATCAAATTCTATGCTTTAGATAATATAAGATTAAAAAATAAAAAATTGAATTTCGTGAAGTTTTGACCAAGTTAAGCTGGTTAGACATACAAGTTTTTATATTTTTTAAAAGTTGTAATAAAAAAATCATAATTAATTATTTACTTGGAAAAAATTACAAAAAAATATGTATCACATCAGGACACGAGTCCTCTACTTACATCTAAAATATTATAAAAAAATTATCATTTTATTGTTGTTAGGGTGGTTAGACAGACACCTACTTCTTATTTTTTCCCTGAAATTTAAGTACTACTACATTGAAATTTCAAAATTTCAGCAAATAGTTTTTTTTTTAAAATAAACCCAGTAGTTTAAAAAGTACATTGAATTTTCTATAGATTCTATTCTTACATATTTTTGAAATAATATGGATAACTTATTCAAATTTTTACATCAAGTTTCCTAACTATGATTTTTCTAAATTTTTCGCCATTTAAGGGCCTATTTTTTCCATGATGATCCTACACATACCCTGATGCTAAGTAATACCAATTAAGCATTCATAATAAATTATGAAAATAATAAAGAAGACAAGCATCCACCCAAGAATGCAATTAACACAATATGTATATGGAAAACCTCACTGGGGAAAAACCATGGTAAAAAGTGTTGCTAGGAGCTACTATCCCAATCCAACTTCATAAGTAAACAATATTTTAAAACTTTGATTTAGGGCTACAACCCAAGAAAGCTACTACTCCATGGTTGAAAATAACTAAAATATGATTGAAATTATTTTTGAACAACCCACTGATAGTCATCAATTCTACACATTAGATCTGAGGTGGATCTGATCGCACTCTACTCATACACTTATACATATTCACACACTTTCTTGTTTCTTTTCTCATATTTGATCTTTTATAAATATCATCTACACATTTTCAAAATACAAATTGAGTCGACCATAAATAAGAAAATATGAAACTTGTAGCATGTTGACCTACATATCCATTAGTAGTATACAAAAATGATAAAACATTACTTACATTTCTCTCAAATTAGTTGACATGACCCATACAACAACTTCAATCACTCAATAAACTCTGCTCACACTTGAATTTGTGGTACACACCACCAACATACCTTGATCGACCCTAGGAAAAACATAACTTCACAAAATGACTTGAAACATTTGTGCGGTATGGGAAACAAGAAATATTTTCTTGTGCTTCATACCTTCAACACTATAAGACATGTGGAGTGTCAACACAAACTTATACAACTTTCTACTGGGGAAAGTTTGAAAAATATGTTCTAATGAAGATTAAGCATCTGGAACTGATTGTATCAATCTATCACTTGAAAATTGAACTTGCGAAGCACTAGATAACTTCAAAATTAAAAATAACTTACATTAGACATCACTGAGTATGTCCTCAATATTTCTTGGAAAAAATTCACATCTGGAGAAATGCAAAGCATTCCAACAAGTCTCTTGAACCACTTTATACTGTCATTGCATAAACTAGAACTTTTTCATTTATAACTCTCTGCAGAAGGGATATTTGTATGAAAACTTTGATATAACACCTTCACATCTCCATGAGCTTATCTTTTGAACCACAAAAGTAATTTTTTCTCTATTGAAGGGTGTATACCAAAATATTGTGACTTTTCCTTAGAGTATACACTGCGAATAACTTAGAAATTTTTTTTGTAACTTGTCACTAAGTGTGGTACACCAAAATGACAAAATGTCATTATAGTCAACTTAAAAACACATGAAGGAATGTGTACCCATCTCCACATCATACTAAGACAATAGAATAACAACTTGTGTACCTTGGAATTTTACCCAATTTTAATGTGCAAAATATCTTAAAATGCAAATGAAAAAACACTAAGAACACTTCAATGATTAGCCTAAAGAGTGATAAAACACGGAAAATAGATGAAATACAAATGCAAATTGATTATACCTTCCTTGCTGTTGAAGGCTACTTGTTTGGCCCTTGATTTAGATGAATTTGTATGCTCTTTAGATGGCTTTTGATGTTACTAGATGCAAGATTGATAATGCAAAATGACTAAATGGATGGCTAAATGGTAGCAAATGCTTGAGAATGCAAATTGGCAGCATAAGGTTGCTCAAAATGAAAGTCTTCCAAAATGCCTTAGAGGATGGGGTATTTATAGAGTATCTTGAATTCTCTAGAGAATTCAATGGTTGGGATTTATCCAACAAAGTCAAGATGAAGGGCTACGGTGAGTTGAGGACTCACAAGCCCTCACATTTTGACATGTGGAATGTGAAGTGGATAAAGGTAGGATGATGTGTAGGTGATGTGGAAGGGAGGTACATGATGTGGAGGAAGGACAAGTATCTTCCAAGTACTTTGATGTGACCTTTCAATGATCACATGGGGAAGGGGAAAGCTTTGGGAGAATAAAAGTGAATTAAAAATTCACAATGATTGGAAGAATCTAGTGGATAAGACAAGGTTCCCAAAAGGTGGGAATTTGTCACATGTGACTTGATGTGACAAGTCAAAGGTTCTAGAAGATGCATGGGAAAAGGGGATTCTAGGAGGAATAAAAGTGAATTAAAAATTCACATGGGGAAGAGAGGAGCCTAGGGTGAATAAAAAGGAATTAAAAATTCCTTGGGGGGTGGGGAGAGTTGACCAAGGTACTAATTAGGTTTAACTAATTAGTAATTAGAGGATAATTAGGGGTTAATGTGGATTAGAAGCCAACTTGCAAAAGTTGGAGGATGTGACACATCCTAATCAAGGATTAGGCATGTGCACATCCTTAATGAAGAGATTAGGAGATGCATTAGGATTAGATGAAAAAGACGTGAGGAATTAAATAAAAGTAATATTTATTTAATTCATTTGATGAAAAGTGGATTAAGGAGGGTAAGGTATTTAATTATTAATTAAATACCTTAGGGATTTGGCAGAATTAAAGATATTAATTAAATAATAGTAATATTACTTAATTAACCCGGATAAGAGGATGTTTAGATGAAAAATGATAAATTTGGATAAATTAAGTGTCCAAATTTGGATGTCTACATTTTGCCCCTCTTTGAGATGGTGTTACAAAGTAGCATCATTTTAAAGAATATTAAAATATATAATCCAGAAGGAGATGGTTAGATTGAGAAGGATGCCCCAGTCATCAAACAGATGACTAGGAAGAAATATGATGAAGGTGAAGATGAAGAGTAGGGATTGAGGATGCCCTGTCAAGAGGACATGTAGGTTCAAGAGAACATGGATGTGCTCTCGAAATGGATGAGATGGTGAAATGGGAGATGAGGAAGAGGATGCAAAGGGATGAATATGAAAGGATGAAAAGGCGACAGGAGCTTGGGAAGCACAAATGGATACAAAGATGAAGACGATGTTGCCCCAGTCAAGGTACAAGCCAAAAGGGGTTGAGGATGGATGGAGTGTTGTCAATGAGGGAATGAGAGATCCCAAAGAAACATGAGGATAGGGAAGGATACATCCCAATGAGTGGTATTGATGAGGGAAGGATACATCCCAAAACACCACAAAAGGATAGGGAAGAATACCTCCCGATGAGGATGATGAAAGTGTTGTTGAAGAGGGAAGGATGCATCCCAAACAACACCGAAGGGATATGGAAGAATACAGCTGGATGATGATTATGATGAGGATGATTGGATCAAGGCTTGTAACAAGACTGGGAACAAGACCAAGGATATGATTAGATGATTTGGGTGAAATGGAATGGATGGGGACTGGATATAGATGTGAGATGAGGATGAAGGAGGAATGGATGGGGGATACATGCAAGACGATAAAATGGAAAATGAAATGCAATCCTAATGCAATTTTCTATCTTCGGAGCACTAATTTTTGCTATAGCATAAGACACCAAATGCTAGGGTATGTGGAACCAAGGCGTAATAGTATCTAATGCATGAAATAAACACAATAGACAAGAAGGCTATCCCAACACCCCAAAGTCATAAAGACCTTGGTTGGGCCAGGTATTGAGATAACCACAAGCACAAAAGGATGTCCCAGCATAACACAAGACCTCAGGGATCTTGGTGGGTACTACGTGGGACAACCAAGAAGACACAATCAAACAAAAGATCAAGATATGCCCCTATGTGGACCAATCAAAACACACCATAATATGATGGATCATGGCAGCCTTGACAAGTGATGGGAGCTCAAATGATAAGCAAAAGCCAAAAGCATCAAAAGATCGCAATCAATTTCAAATGTCCTTTGCCATAGGATCAAGGGGATAGGTGGGATTGATGAGGTCTGTTAGGAAGGATGCATCCTGTTGAGACCGATGATGGATACTAAGCTAAAAGATCGATATGACGTAAGATATTCAAAACTGATTGGATTTGTTGATACAAGTGGATCTTGTTTGTTAAGAACCAGCTAGATAAGGGCATAGCTTGATGACACGACACAAGGGAGACAAGACATGAGACTGACACACCCTAAAGACCTAGGGGCTCGGGGCCCGATCAACGATTAACCTTGCCTATGTAAAAGTGCAGAGCCCTCGTAGTTCGATAAAAGGTTGATGATTGACCAAGAGGGAGACCTCGATGGATCGTAAAGATAGGATGGACAAAAGGATTAAAGTGGACAATGGTGATCGATGAGAGACGATATATGATAAACGATAGAGGAGCCCCGGGGGTGGATCAAGTGATCGACCTTGCCTACGTGAAAGTGCCCATAGTTCGACCAACGACCAATGAAAAATGATGTATAAAGGATGATAAGATGATAGGATGAGATAACCCTAGATAAGGGGACAAAATGGTTGGATCGACATCATGGGACAAGATAGACCTGTTAGATATGATTGGAGGATGGTGACTACACAAAGCTCAGGGATGGGATAGTTATCCAAAAAGGTGAATTGGGAGGATGATATGATGGGATTGATTCTACAACAAGTTTTTGGGTTTAAAGATCGTAAGGTGCGAACAATCAGATTTTTCCAGATTTGGCAATTTTCAAAATTTGTCAAATTTTGCCATTTTAGGAAACCTTACGAGTGTACTTTTGAGAGTCCAATTTTTTCCCAAACAATACCCAAAAGAAAGATAGGATGAATTGCCAAATAATATCCCAAATTTGAGACATGCATTTCAAGTTATGGACAAAAATGATTTTTCAAAATGCTAGAAAAAAACACTAAATTGAGATTTTGAGGGTCAAGATGAAAGTTTGAGGCCCCAAAAATGTGGAAAAACAGGGTCCAAAGGACTTCCAATCAATTGAGGATCCACATGCCATCTCATAATGCAACCACTCGTAAAATTTCAGCTCAAACAGACACCCGAGTCAAAAGTTATGGCCGCCGGAAGTTTCGGCCCAAAAATCAAAATTCTCAAAATGAAGTCTATGTGATTGGGATGGATGATTTGATGCTAGATATGGGTGTTAATGATGTTATAAGTGGCACTTATGTGATTTTGGTGATGGAACAATGATTTTCAGAAAATAGGGCGCGCCACAGCACAGCACAGAGGGGCAGCGCCGCCCCGGGCTGGGGCGGACACGCCTGGGCAAGGGGGTGGACACTCCTTGGGTGGGGGTGGAACCGCCCTGGCAAGGGGGTAGATATGCCCCGAGTAGGGGCGGAGCCGCCCCGGGCTGGGGCAGACATGCCTCGGGTGGGGGCGGACCCGCCCCGGCAAGGGGGTGTACACGCCTCGGGTGGGGGTAGACCCGCCCTTGCAAGGGGGCGGACACGCCCCAGGTGGGGGTGGACTTGCCCCAACAAGGGGCAGACATGCCCTGGTAGGGGCGGAGCCGCCCTGGCAAGGGGGCAGACACGCCGTGAGAGGAGGCAGATCTGCCCCAGCAAGGGGGCGGACATGCCTCGAGTAGGGGCAGAGCCGCCCCGGGCAAGGGGGCGGACCCACCCTGAGAGGGGGCAGACACCCCCGGCAGGGGGTGGAGCCGCCTTGAGCAGGGGGCAGACACGCCTCAGGTAGCGGCGGATGGGGGATGGGGGGATAAGAATATAAGGATTGGGAGAGGAAAGGGATGCTAGGATAGATGGATACGAAGATGAAGGGATGGGAAGATGGAAGGGATGCTGTGATAGATGGATAGGGATATAAGGATGTTATGATAAATGATGTCTCGAAGGACTATGTCACAAAGGAAGCAAATTCCCCCACTCTAGATATGTCATATATGATGAGGCATGAGGGATGGAAGACGAGTGGATGGGAAAAGGAGATAACTAGAGGAGGGTAGGATGGGTGACCAAGGAATACAACAGAGCATGGATGAAGGGAATGTATACCAAGAGGTGGCCAAAGCTTGTATAGATAGGTGCCCTTCTTTTTATCAAGATCACAAGAAGGATGGATGGATGGGAGATAAATGGGATATGATGGTAGGATGAGGAAGATAGGTGGGATGGAGGGGATTACAGGTGCATAGCTCGAAGCATAGTGGATGGAGGGAATGCATATCAGAAAGTTGCCCCCAAGTGTAGATGGGGATTTACGCATGATGCTTATTTGCCAGGTTTTCATCATGGTACTTATCATCTAAGGCGCTTGTTTGCCAAGTTTTCACCATTGGATGAATTATTTCTCTTTACTATTTTATTTTTTGGATTTTTTTGGATTTTTTTTGGATTTTTTGACTTTTTGGATTTTTGGATAGTAGGGGGATGAAAATGGATAAGGGAATTTAGAAGATACATGATAAGGATATGGGTGAAGGACTCAAGCTTCAAGTTCTATATGAGGTATTAAGAGCCCATGTTTGAAGTGACTGTTGGATGTTGGTACAACCTTATTAGGATAAATGGATTATGCATGCAGATGAATTAGAGGGATTTGATGGGGTTGGTACATGGGATAATGGATGGGATGCTGCAAAGGGTATGGATGGAATGATGGGGTGGATATGTGATGGGGAGATGTGTTCAGGACCAACATTGGCATATGTGGTGGTGGATGTGAAAAGATAAGAGGATTAATGGATGGAGGATGTGTGGATAATGGAGGAGATAGGGTGGTGAACTTTGGAACATAAGGACCCAAAATAGACAAAGGAGATGAAAGTGGTGTATGACTAGCTTTTGGATTAGCAACTTTGGATGTTCTTATAGATTTTTCATTTGATTGCATTGCATATTTTTTCTTTGGGATCCACATGGTTTTGATTTTTTCTTTGGGGGGCCTTTGTGGCCTACGAATTTGATTTAGATTTAGATTTTTCTTCTCTTCACCATGTCTTTTGGAGGGGACATGGGGAGTCTTAGATTCATGTGGATGCTTGGATTTATGCATTTTTGCTTTAACAACCAAAGTGTTTTTAGTAGCAATGGGATGGGTGTGAGGAGGTGGATGATGGGGAGCGACGAAGGTAGGATTATAGGGATTATGTGTAGATGGAGGATGTGTGGGTATGTGCCTTTGTTGATCCTGATTAGGGGACATGTGAGAAGGATGTTTATGATGGATGACATGGATAGGTGTTGGATGGATGAAAGGATGAGATGAAGGAGGTGAGCTTGGGATATACGGACCCAAGATGGATGGAGTAAATGAAGGATGGGATATGGTGGATGGAGGGATGTAAGGACCTAAAATAGATGGAGCAGATGAAGGGGGAATATGGACAGTTGTTTTGAGGTGATACGATAGAGGAGGAGGGATGGCAGCATATGATCTGGTGAAGCGATGGGAAGAGCCGACATTTCTTTTGGAAAAGGCTCGTTGAGGATGTCTAGAGGTTGTACCAACATCTTTAGATTGTGAGTCTTGGGAAATAGGTCCAAGACCTTGCATGTAGACTTGCTCTTTGACTTGGATGGGCTCTAAAATACCTTGCTCATGAAGGCCTAGACCTTTTCCTTGATAGTTCATTTTCTTGAGAATGCGATCCATGATAGGATTTGTGTTATTCTGAAAACATGATGCGTGTCCATTATTAGGTGGAGGATGATAGGTGGTATATACATTGTGTTTTTCTTTTGCGAGGAGGCCACCATGGAAGAATGTGAGAGAACCAAGGGGATATGCAAGCGGTGTGGGGATAGCAGTTTTAGGCAATGATGGGGGATCATGAGAGGGAGATGATGGGATAGCAACATTTGGATGGGTGGTATCGAGAGAGGGATCAGGGGATATGTTAGGATCTAGATTTGTGGTAGCAGGCTCATGCGATGAAGATGGAGTGGTGGAGACAAGGGGATGATGGGGTGGAATGGATGGGGGACTATGATCTTGAGGTGGACTAGATAGGATGGTAGGATCTTGATTTGGAGAAGGGGATATGTTGACATGCTTTGGATTAGGTTCTTGGCATGACTCATCATGTGCTAGAGGCATGATAATGGAGTCTTGGTAGGGATCTTCAAGTGGGGAAGATGGAGGGATGGAGGACTCAAAAAATTCATGGGAATGGATTTTAGTGACATGAGGAGTGGAAGAAGTTGATTGGATTAGGGTGTCATCGATGGGTTTGACGATTCTTGGAGAAGGAAGTGGGTGTTCACTGGGCTCAACGGATTTAAAGGATGTGATGGTAGGAGATGGGAGCTCAGTGGATTTAGAGGGTGTGATGGTAGGAGATGGGGGCCTAGTGGATTCAGAGGATGTGATGGTTTCAATGGTTTGAGTGGTGCTAGGGGTGGTATCATCAATGATAGGTGTTGGGTGGAGAAGGGTCTCGTCACTAATGTCTGTGGATGATGGGTTGGGATGGGATGATTCCACAAATTCAAGGTGGGGAGTGGGAGATGTCTTCTTTGTTATAAGTCCTTGGAGAACTTTTGGAGTGAAAAACTTGAATACTCTAGGCTGAGATGGTGTGGTAGGAGTGGACGAAGGATTATGGTTTGGTGGACTAGGATTAGATAGGGGAATGGGATTGGATGCAGGACTAGAGATAGATGGGGGATTAAGGTTAGATGAAGGGTTAAGATAGGGATATTGGAATGGTGAATTAGGACATGAGGATATGGGTGGTGGATTGTAGTAAGGGTATTGGGATGGTGGATTAGGATGGGAAGATTGAGATGGAGAATTGAGATAGGGAAATGTGGATGTCAGATTAGGATAAGTTGATGTGGATGTTGGATTGAGTGTATGATTAGGGTGAGCAGATTGGTATGGAAGGTTAGGGTAGTGGGTATATGTCGCTGAAGGATTGAGATAGGATGATGTGGATGGGGGATTAAGATAGGGGTATTGTGATGGCAGACTAAGACAAGAGGAGGCGGGTGTTGGATAAGAGGATGATGTAGATGAAGGGTATGATGGATATGACAGATATCCCTTGTCAAAGGTAGCATAAGGATCATGATTAAGCATGGATGAAGGCATAACAAGATAACTCAAAGGGGTGATTGGATTGTGGAAAGTGGGTGGAGAAAGCTTACTAGTGACGATAGCATCAAGGGGATCTATGTCATATTCTTCTTGATCGACAAGACTTTCATTATTGTTGTCAACATAATTAGGGTTTCCCTTGACCACTATTGATGGAGGATAAGGATTCATGATGGTGAAAGGATAAAGAGGATGGATGAAAGATTTTGGATGGGATTGGACTAAAGGTCAAATCAGAATTTTGGTCAAGCTCAGATCAGGATTGGACTAAAGCTCAGATTAGGATGATTGGATGATGCGATGGGATTGATTATAATGATAAGATTTGATTATCAAAGGATGATTGTGACACCGAATCTACTTCGAGATGGAAGTAGATTGATTGGGTCAAAGGTGATTGGATTGGAATGTGATTGGATTGGATTAGATAAGATCGATCGATGATTGATAAGACAGATTGAGGGATCAGATAGGATGACAAAAGGGACTGTAAACCTTGTTCAAAGATTATCCTAGGTGACTTAGGATGTTGATTGATCAGATTAAAGGATAAATGTATGATTGCGGCACCAAATCCACTTTGAGATTGAAAATGGATTGATTGGGCCAACGATGATGATTGACTTAGGATGAATGATAATCCTAAGCGGATGTTGATGATGATGATCAGTTCAGACACTTAGGTCAATTTGGATAATCACTTGAAATGAAGTTTAGAGGATTTGGATGGACGGGGAAAACGATGATTTGATTGGAGAAATAGAAATGGATGAACAAATTCTCAAAATGAGCAAACAATTGATTGGGACAGATGAATGATTACTTCAAACAAGTAAATGACAACTAAGAACAGATGAATGACTCTCGGAACGAGAAGATGAAAGCTCAGAATGAATGATAGATTGCTCAGAATGAGTAGATGATTGAGCAGGATTGTAGAATGAGAGTTCGAAATGATTGAAGGTGGTGTGAAATGGATGAATGTTTACTCAAAATGAGTAAACAGATGATCAGAACGATAGAACAAGAGTTCAAAATGATGAAAGGAGGTGTGAAATGGATGAATGTTTACTCAAAATGAGTAAACAAATGATCAAAATGATAGAACGAGAGTTTGGAATGTTGAAAGGATGTGTGAAATGGATGAACGTTTACTCGGAACAAGTAAACGAATGATCGAAATGACTGAACATGAGTTTGGAATGTTGAAATGCGGTGTAAAATGGATGAATGTTTACTTGGAATGAGTAAACAGATGATCAGAATGATAGAACGAGAGTTCAGAATGATGAAAGGATGTGTGAAATGGATGAACATTTACTCAGAACGAGTAAACGAATGATCAGAATGATAGAACGAGAGTTCAGAATGATGAAAGGATGTGTGAAATGGATGAACGTTTACTCAGAACGAGTAAACGAATGATCGAAATGATAGAATGAGAGTTCAGAATGATGAAAGGATGTGTGAAATGGATGAACATTTACTCAGAATGAGTAAACGGATGATCGAAATGATAGAACAAGAGTTCAGAATGATGAAAGGATGTGTGAAATGGATGAACATTTACTCAGAACAAGTAAATAGATGATCAAAATTATAGAACAAGAGTTCAAAATGATGAAAGGATGTGTGAAATGGATGAATTTTTACTCAGAACGAGTAAAAAAATGATCAAAATGATAGAACGAGAGTTTGGAATGATGCAAGGATGTGTGAAATGGATGAATGTTTACTCAGAATGAGTAAACAGATGATTAGAATGATAGAACAAGAGTTCAAAATGATGAAAGGATGTGTGAAATAGATGAATGTTTATTTAGAACGAGGAAATAGGTGATCGAAAAGGGAGAATAACTATTTAGAATGGATGAATGAAAGGTTGAAATGACTAAAGCTCAGATTAGGGTTTTGGTTAAGCTCATATTAGGATTAGGTTGAAGCTTAGAATGATTGGAGGATGTGATGGAATGATGAGATAATGGTTGGCAATGATTAAATGATGGTTTAGAGGCTAAACGGATCCAAATGGGGCGATTTCGGGTGTTCAGGAGGGAAAATTTGCCCCTCTGCAGTAAATTAGGGGTGTAATCGCCTCACTGTAGTAAATCAGGGGCCCAGTTGCCTCACTGCGGTAAATAAGGGGCGTAGTTGCCTCACTACAGTAAATCAGGGGTGTAATCGCCTCACTACGGTAAATCAGGGGTGCAGTCACCTCACTGCGGTAAATTAGGGGCATAATCGCCTCACTGCTGTAAATCAGGGGCATAGTTGCCTCACTACAGTAAATCAGGGGCGTAGTCACCTCACTGCAGTAAATCAAGGGCACAGTCACCTCACTGTGGTAAATCAGGGGCGTAATCACCCCATTGCAGAAAATCAGGGACTTGGTTTGATGAAAATGACGATGGCAAAGACTTTAAAATGACAATGATAAGGCTAATTTGTCAAAAATTTCACTGGTTTCTCACAAGAAAACACTCTCAAGCAAACACAACCCTATGATTAGTGTTAAGGGTATGGCCAAAGAGGTCTTAATCTAGGATGCACAAGGTGTCTAGGGAGTCCTTGATATACTCTCGGTATGTGAGGCAGAACCGTGAACACCAGCCAGTCACAAGCGTGAGTCAGAAACCCCAGCGAGATATTGAAGGGCTTGGACCAACTCTTCACGTTTATCTAGGTATCACTCTAGCTTCGACGCTCCACCAATTACGACGTGACTGGATTGGGGTATAGCTTTCGCTCTCCCCCCTTCATATACCCCGCCGGTACACGTGGTTGGAATCGTCCCTTGGGGTGATGAAATCCCCAAGCAGGTCCCACTATAAAGAAAGCACTAACCATCTCCAACTACTCCTCAGGCTCACATGAAGTGCAAGGGGAAAGCGAAAACAAGCTAATGCTCCCTTTGGGTAACACAAAAAGACAAGTACAGTAAGCAATGAATATTAATCCCTCTAATTAAACTATGTTCTTAGATTAATGCAAACAACAAGGATAGTTTAAAAAGTTTGAGCAAACAGATAGCCCTACAAGCAAATGTTAGATGTTTTATCCCGCTTTCTTCATCAACTTCACAAGAATATGCTGCAAAAAGTTAGCAAAAAACACCTGTATCCTTGCAAGAACAATGTTAGGGAGAAAATAGCAAAAACCAAAGCCAAAATAATAGTTTTACCTTCCAAAATGCGTTGCTTTTTGGTGACTAGGGGGCACAGTTGCCCTTTTGCAGCAAATTAGGGGCATAATCACCTCACTGCAGAAAATTAGGGGCATAATCGCCTCACTGCAGAAAATCAGGGGCGTAGTCGCCCCACTATAGAAAATCAGGGGTGTAGTCACCCCATTGCAGAAAATCAGGGGCGTAGTCGCCCCACTACAGAAAAAGTCAGGGGTGTAGTCGCCCCACTATAGAAAAGTGTTAGCCAAAAGAATAATTTTTAGCCTAGGGGGAGTAGTCGCCTCACTGCAGCAAAAGTGTTAGCCAAAAAAAATTTTCAGCCTAGGGGGCGTAGTCGTCTCACTGTAGCAAAAGTGTTAGCCAAAAAAATAATTTTCAGGCCAGGGGGCATAGTCGCCTCACTGTAGAAAAAGTGTTAGCCAAAAAAATAATTTTCAGCCTAGGGGAATTAGTCCCTCCGCAAAAAGTGTTAAAAAATAATTTTCAGTGTTCAGCCAGAAAAGTGTTAGCCAAAATAATTTTCAGCCTAGGGGGCGTAGTCGCCCCACTGCAGAAAAAGTGTTAGCCAAAAAAAAAAATTTCAGCCCAGGGGGGGCTTAGTCACCTCACTGTAGCAAATCAAGGGCGTAATCGCCCCACTGCAGAAAATCAGGGGCACAGTCGCCCCACTGTGGAAAATCAGGGGCACAGTCACCCCACTACGGAAAATCAGGGGCGTAGTCACCCCACTGCGACGTATTCCTGAGAAAATATCAACAATAGCAAATGTGAAATATAGAAACCTCTTTGTGGGTCCCACCGGGCATGCCAGAAATGTGTACCTTGGAATTTTACCCTATTTTAATATGCAAAATATCTTAAAATGCAAATGAAAAAACACTAAGAACACTTCAATGATTAGCCTAAAGAGTGATAAAAGAAGGAAAATAGATGAAATACAAATGCAAATCGATTATACCTTCCTTGCTGTTGAAGACTCCTTGGTTGGCCCTTGATTTAGATGAATTTGTATGCTCTTTAGATGGCTTTTGATGTTACTAGATGCAAGATTGATAATGCAAAATGACTAAATGGATGGCTAAATGGTAGAAAATGCTTGAGAATGCAAATTGGCAGCATAAGGTTGCTCAAAATGAAAGTCTTCCAAAATTCCTTAGAGGATGGGGTATTTATAGAGGATCTTGAATTCTCTAGAGAATTCAATGGTTGGGATTTATCCAACAAAGTCAAGATGAAGGGCTAAGGTGAGCTGAGGACTCACAAGCCCTCACATTTTGACATGTGGAATGTGAAGTGGATAAAGGTAGGATGATGTGTAGGTGATGTGGAAGGGAAGTACATGATGTGGAGGAAGGACAAGTATCTTCCAAGTATTTTGATGTGACCTTTCAATGATCACATGGGGAAGGGGAAAGCTTTGGGAGAATAAAACTGAATTAAAATTCACAATAATTGGAAGAATCTAGTGGATAAGACAAGGTTCCCAAAAGGTGGGAATTTGTCACATGTGACTTGATGTGACAAGTCAAAGATTCTAGAAGATGCATGGGAAAAGGGGATTCTAGGAGGAATAAAAGTGAATTAAAAATTCACATGGGGAAGAGAGGAGCCTAGGGTGAATAAAAAGGAATTAAAAATTCCTTGGGGGTGGGGAGAGTTGACCAAGGTACTAATTAGGTTTAACTAATTAGTAATTAGAGGATAATTAGGGGTTAATATGGATTAGAAGCCAACTTGCAAAAGTTGGAGGATGTGACACATCCTAATCAAGGATTAGGCATACACATCCTTAATGAAGAGATTAGGAGACATATTAGGATTAGATGAAAAAGACGTGAGGAATATTTATTTAATTCATTTGATGAAAAGGGGATTAAGGAGGGTAAGGTATTTAATTATTAATTAAATACCTTAGGGATTTGGTAGAATTAAAGATATTAATTAAATAATAGTAATATTACTTAATTAACCCGGATAAGAGGATGTTTAGATGAAAAATGATAAATTTGGATAAATTAAGTGTCCAAATTTGGATGTCTACACAACTAATCTTCTAGATGGAAACAATGCTAACTTGCATCATTATATATTTGTACACATAAACACTCTTTAGAGCATATATAATTATAAACATACTTTGACATCAATGCAAAAAAAATCTTATCAAGTTGCAACAATCTCCCCCTTTATCATTGATGGTAAAACCAACTAATGTGCACAAACTCTCCCCCTTTCAATGCACATTTCTCTCCCTCTTTGACATCAAGGGAAAAGCGTAACAAATTTTTTAAAATTTGTAGGCTCCCCCTTAATCTATACAAATTTTACTCCCTTTAGGATGAAGTCTAGTTTCTTCATCAACAAAAATATCCTTATATCTACTTCACATATATACACAACAAAAAAAAGAAAAGATATCTTATACATAAAATCAAACTCAGCTTAATTGGATGGTAGAATGTTCTTGTAGATTGACTTGAGCTATATCAAGTTGTTGTCCCAATGTTTATGTACTGTAGTTATGGTTTGGAATTGGCAAGTCATCAACACATATGTATATTATACTTCCTCCAAGGAAGATGGTGTATGGAATTTTTTATCACACCATTAGCTTCTGCCACCAGTCCAGTGAGTGAAGCCAACCTTAGAATCACTACCTCTCTTAATTGAATCACCTAACATTTGAACTGCTCCCTTTGATCTTGCAATTGTCGTATCTGGGAGTGTACACTCTCCACTTGTTCCATTATGTCACTATCACTATCCTGCATAGGATCATAAGTTCTAGCTGCATTAGTGATCTACACTTCAATAGCATTGATCTAATCCTTTATGCTCTTTGTTGTTGTAGGCCACTTTAGAAAAAAACTTACAATACTTTTTCTTCCTTCAAACTCTTCTTAATGTCTTTGATACATGAATGTAACTTGGCCAAAGTGTTGTCACACTTCCGAGATGCATTTGTCAGTCTCTTTTCATTAATCCTTTTCTTTTCCTACTTTTCTAGATGAGATTCATAAGTCTCAAAGGACTCCATTAGTTTCTTCATTTATTGTGTAGGGGGTAGTGATGAATACCTTTTTGCTTCTGATAGTTATTCTTCAATAACTTCATTTCCTCTTCCAAAAATTCTACACTCTCCACCTATTGTTGTTGTAGCAACTCTTTCCTTGTTGTGGAGTTAAGTACATTTCCAAGCTTCAACTTGTGAAGAGGAGACATATAAAAAAAATTGACCTATTCATCAATTGTAGGAACATGCAATAGTTGCAGAGACACAATTGATTGAATCTATATTTCTTGTTCCAAGAACTCCTTGATTGAGTCCACCAGAGAGGAATATGCTTTATCTAAAATTTCTTCTTTTTCACTCTTCTCCTTCTCCTTCTCCTTTTCTTTCTACTTTTACTTCTCCCTTTCTTTCTCCTTTACCTTCTCCTTTTCCTTCTCCATTTCCATATCAGAGACATCTTGCTCCTCTTTTTGATTGGAGATACCTTACTTTTCTTGTTGAATAGAGACATCTCCCTCCTTTATTCTGGTTAAAGAAAACTTTCTCATTTGTAATCTCTAGAGGGGGCACATTATTAGTATCGTTCTTAACCAAAGGCTCCTATATAGTCATATCAACATCAACTTGCACTTCCTCAATGATATTCTTAGGGACTTCGTAATTCTCTATGAAGCATTTTTTCCTTTGAAATTTTTTGGTTTTTTTTCCCTTACTTCTTTTTTCATTGCATGAATTTATATATGGTGTTTTCCTTTTGGGCCCAAATCAGGACATGTGTCTAATCTATGGGAATTCCTTCAAAGCCATTCTCATAAAAATTGAATTTGCTTGCTCACTAGACACATCATCTATTTTGTTGAGTAGTTTGTATCTTCTATGGAGAGATATTTTGGGTCGAGTTTGTTCAGAGAGAGCAATAGATGTTTGAATTTCAAGTTGGAACCTTTGAGTTAGCATCATTAATCTTCATAACTAATCGATCAGATTTTTCTAGGCTATGCTAAAATCTGATTGTCTTTTGATAGTATATCTTTGCAAAATACTTGGAACCATTAATAAAGAAGTTGGGACTTGATGAGTGAATATTGCTATGATCTAATCAATGTCTAGGATCAAATTGAAAGCTATCAGATTCAATCACATGAAATTTTCTTCTTCTGGATTTTTTTCATTATTTTCTCTTCTTCTAGCTATAAATAAGGGTTGGTAGAAGTGAAGAAAAAGAAAAAAGTTTCTTTGATTTTTTTTTTTTAAGAATATAGATATTGTTTTAGGGAGTTCTATTTTCTCAAAAATAGGAGGGTTTTACAGAATACTACTTATTATCTTTGGCATGTTATATTTAATTTAGAATATCATCGAATTGGGATCTGACCTCTTTTTTCAGTTAATATATCATAAGAATTTAATCTATTAGGAAGAAATCTTTGGGATTGTGCATTTTATGGCCTTTTTCAAAGTTTATTTTTCATATTTCATTCATGTTGAGAACATTATGTTAAGGCCTTACGTTGATAGTCAATTTAATTATTTTACATGTTGTTAGCTTCTATGTTCTATGCTATCTTTTAGAAGTTGGATCATGTCCATTATACTCTTTCATTTTCTATAAAATATATCCTATTTTCATTATTATGCTATAAAGGAGGAAGGGTTCTTTAAATATTTGAGTATTCCTATTAATCTTTAGGGTTTTCTTATCTCTGATTAGACATTAATTGATGCTTCTCATGAGGAAATTTGAAAGATTGCATTGTGCTTTCTCTAGCCTTTGTTATTCATTCTCTTCCCAACAATGAAGGGTCTTTGGAATTTTATGTCTATCTTATAAGTTATAAGAAATAGTTAAGGTTTGAAATGTTATTAAAGCATTGGCACATCACCATCTTTATGTTTTATTTGCATTTCTTTCTACCCCTTTTCCCCAAACACAAAGAAGAGACAACTTTCTTTAAAAATTCCAAACGTCATTCAGTGAGGTACAAATTAGTCCCCCACTCATTGAATTTCTCATAAGGCTATTTGGAGAGGTGCAAGCTTTAATGGTTAACAATTCTTCTTTTGGCATGCTCGGTGGGACCCAAAGTTTTTGAAATGCCTAATTAGAAGTCAAAAATATTTCTAAAATTAGACCAAGGAAAGAGGCTAGCAATTTCATGCCTATAGTTCAAACAAGATCATTTTCCATAGTTCATTTTCAGTATTCCCAGTTACCTACATCGAAACCTATAAGGAAAAGACTTATAGGTTTTGTATCACTTGTAAGAAGCAACCAGGTAAAGAAGTATTGGCCCATAATCTAAAGCCTTATCTACTCCATTAGGAGGCTGAACCTTCCAAATCATAATACATGTCTATCTTATCCATAGGAATCTATTTACAATGGCTCATATAGGTGCTCCTGCTCCTAGAAATTTTGTAACCTAGCGGTAGCTCACAACAACCGCACATGACCCTAGATGTATGGCTCGTTGTACCTGCCAATGCTCTCAAGGAAATCCCAAAATTTTTTGGGGAGGATTTCAAGACCCCTTTTTAACATCTCCAAGATATAGTATAGATGTACATGCAGAGTACATAAAATCATAGAAGATAACGTAGCCCTTAGGTTGCTTTCCATGTCTTTCAAAGGAAAGGCCTAGGACTGGTACAAGTCCTTGGATTTTGGTTCTATCTACTCTTGGGATCAACTTGGTGAGAAGTTTTTCAAGCACTTTTTAGAGGAAGGAGATCACTCCTCCTTACTACAATAATTAATCACTATCAAGAGGGCCCCACAAGAGGCCATGAGAAACTTCTTGAACAAGTTCAAAAAAACTTGGCAAAGGATTCTTGTAACAACCAAGCCTCTAACAACTATGGCATTCATGTTCTATCTAAAATCTATCAATTTAGACATCACATTCATGATATAGTCTATGGGAGGAGATACCCTGCCTGATGCATACAATCTAGTTGTGCATGTAGAAAATAGTCTAATCGACATCAGAAAGATTCCACCATGTCCATTGATGCCCATGTTTATAAATATATCTAGCAGACCTTAGGAAGAAGCAAATCCTAGTGCCTCCACTCCACAAATGAGCACGTTGGTTGCACCACCATCCATGTATGTATACCCAGGAGGACAACCCAACATGTTAGGATATTCTTCATTAGCAACATATGTAAATGACATGAAGAAATTCATGTGGTCCTTCATGAATGAGTTAGTCCTCATCTGACGACAAGAAGCAGTACCTCTAAAACCTTCCATGTATACCTATCAAGGTCGAAGGCCATTTTAAGAAAAGAACACATATCAAGGAGCTTGGAAAGGAGGAAATCAACAACCATAATGGTCTACAAAATCAAATAGTCCTAGTCATGATGCCACTTCATACTATCAAGAACAGCCCGAGCAAGGATTTCATCCTAGGCTAGAACAACCTAGTGAAAAATGAGAATGCATGGTGCTTCCCATGTAATGATAGCCATATGCCCCAAAATTTTCCAAGGGGAAATCTACAATAGAAGATAGCAGAGAAAAGAGACCAAGTTATGTTTTCAAAAATGAAAGAATATCAATCTCCCGATATAGAGAATCCCTACAATTTAGAGCACAAACACAAGGAATGTCTTTAGAGAAAGAGCTGGATATATTGCTAGACCAAATTTTTTTTTCTTAGATGGAGGAAGAAGATGCAGTATTTGCAAACGATATTCTGATGACTAGTGCCTCATACGTATAGTTGGACTACAACACATGGTCCAAAAGAAGGCTCACTGGAGAATATGTGCAATGATCTCCACAATGTCCATAGCCACAACAACCACAACTGCAAGGGGAGAAAGTCTTGCAGGTCTGACCCACTCAGCAGTTGTAAGCTCCATTGTTTCCAGTTTAGAAAGAGGTAAACAAAGCATTGAACCCATCCACATTGTATTGACCTCTTCTAAAGACAAAATAAATACCATTGTTCAAGCCTATGGTCTTTCCAGTTGAAACACATAACATGGTAGAACAACTAAAGAAGGTGCTTTCTAATGTGTCTCTATGGGACGTTATATCAATTTTCTAATTGAAGAAATTTCTCTAGGAGGCATTAAAGAAAGAGGAACAAATACCGTGGAAAAATGCAATTCCACTACACAATCAAGATAGAGACAAGGAGTTGGCATCAGACCCCTGACCTTTGGGAACCACAACATATGTAAACGTTGTAGACAATGCAAACATGAAAGATGTAAGAAAATTGAAGCCCACACCTTTCTTTTTAACACTTATTGTGGAAGATAATATTTCACACAATAGTATGATTGATTTGGGTGCTAGTACCATAGTCATTACTAAACAAGTGGTCGATGCCATGAAACTTAAGTATGAGCCTCTTGAGAAAGGGATCATGCAATTAGATGGAAGAAAGTCCCAACTGTCAGTCGCATCGAGGATCTATCTTTGACCCTCTTCTCATGCTCGATCCAAAACCTCACAGAAGTAGTTGTGATAGACATCTCCCCAGTATTTGGGATGTTTCTTTGAAGGGAATTTACAACAAAGCTTGGTGGATATCTAGCGCTCGATTGGTCTCATTTAATACTATAGACAAAGGATGGGGAGAAGATGAAGATCCTATCCAAATCCTTGCACCTTGAACATATAGTCGACAATGCAGTATTGTTCTTTGAAGCAACACATACCTCCTCAAAAAATGAGACGTATTGCATAGAAATGCTAGAAGACGAGGAAGACACAAGTGATCGAACTCCTGAAGAGGATGTCCTCCCAAATCACTTTATCGATTCTGACCCATTCAGGAACTTCCATACTACTAGTTTGGGCACCATTGTGATCTTTGATGATGAAAAAATCTTCCTAAAATTGGTAAAGGAGCAGGAAGAGCCTGATGGACTAGGCAACAAAAACCTATGGGCATTATATTTTGATCCAGTGCCAAATACAAGATCAGTTCTAGAGTAGGCATCCAATTGATATCTCTGAATGAATCAAAAACCATCAAAGCTTTCTTCTTCTAGTTCCCATGCTCGAATAATGATATAGAGTATGAAGCTTGGTCCATGTCTTGATTCTCATATAATGGATGGGCGTGAAGAGAGTACAAGTGTTCATATATTCAAAGTTGGTCGTAACCCAAGTCTGTAGATAGGTAGCTACAAAAATGTAAGAATGAGGTCTTACAGACACAAAATATGGGATCTAATAAAAAGCTTTAAAGGTTTTAACATAAAAGTAATCCCATGATCCCAAAATTCCATCACAGATTGGATGGCTACTATTGGATAATAGTTTGAGCCAACCCCTGAATAAACAAGAAAATAGAATGTAGTGAAAATCATTGTCCGATCATCAATTCCCGATAATGATCAAAACTGGTAGGTTTTTGAGGATGAATTTCATATTGCCACATTTTAAAAAAATTCAAGGAAAACTTCTGATCATTCATAGACTGAAGCTAAAGGAGCTACAGAAAAACAAGTCATCCAATTAAAAGGCAATAAGCTCCTGTGAGGCTTGATTTCTCTCAAAAATATCTTCGATTGTGAAGATGCAAGAAATAGCAAACAAAGATTCACCGCCAACAAAGGGGACTATGAAAACCTTGATGTTAGGAATGGAAGAAAGCTAAAAGTCAGAAGAGACGTCCCACAAAAGGACAAAGAAAGACTGAAAAGGACTATGTTCTAGATATGACAGGGTCGTAGCTTGGACCTACGATGATCTTAAAGGATACAATCCAGGCACACTATTGACTTAGCCGAAGGCTCAAATCCTGTCTAATATAAATAAAGGTCGGTGAATCCAAAATTGAAGGAATTGATGGAACAAGAGATTACCAAATTAATTGAATTAGGAATAATATACTTGATCAAGCATTCCACCTAGATATCCAATCTTGTACTAGTACAGAAAAAAGAATGGTGATATTTGGCTCTATATGGATTATAGGGACTTGAACAATGATTCATTAAGAGATCACTACGATATTCCCTCAATGGAGCATATTTTGTAGACCATGGCCATATCAAAAATTTTCTCATTGCTCAATGGTTTTTTGGGGTATAACCAGGTCTATGTGAAGGAAGAAGACCAACACAAAACAACATTCGCCACCAAATGGGGAACATTCATGTACTCAAAAATTCCTTTTAGAATCTCCAATGCTAGTGCCACTTTTCAAAGAGTGATGGAAATCTCCTTTAAGGGGTTGATTATCTAGATCATCCTAATATATCTAGATGACCTGACTATTTTTTCAAAATCAAAGGATGATCATTTTGATCATATGAAAAGGTCTTTTGGAAGTGCCAATAGTTCAAGGTTTCCCTAAATCCTAAGAAGTGTGTCTTCAGAGTGTCGCAAGGAAAGCTACTATGTTTTGTGGTATCAAAAGAAGGAATAGCCATATACCCTAAAAAATTGAAGGCTATAATAGCACTGCCACTGCTAGTCAACTAGAAGGAGCTACAATCCTTTCTTGGAAAGATCAATTTCATCAACCGGTTCATTTCAGACTTTGTGAGCATCACGAGACCTATCACACTAATGTTAAAAAATAATTTAGTGTTTAAATGGACTCTCAAAGGCAAGTTGTCTTTCGAGTGAATAAAGCTAGCCATCTTTGTAGCCCTAGTATTAGCTAACCCAAACTTCTCTAAGGATTTCATTCTCTATGTCTACAATGGCCAGTACAACATAGCTTTGATACTCATTTAGAAGGATGAAGAGGGAATTAGAGAAGATCCCATCAAATTCCACTCTAGGTCTATCAAAGGATATGGAACCAGGTACAATTTTGTTGAGAAATAGACCTTCGCTATTGTTAAAAGCCTCAAGAAATTTTGACACTTGGTGTTGGCCCATAAGATCACCATCTTCATCACCCATACTAGTGTTCAGGAATACATCACTGAGGGTGATTGTAGACATAAAAAATATACTGATTGACATCGTGCATCTGATCCTGACTTACTAACATCATTTCTTCCTAAATCATCCCTTAGTCTAACGATTTAATCAAATTCCCCTATCTGATTAAATTCATCAATATTCATCTCTTAATTAAATAAATCATTTTATCTAATTAAGTCAATTCCTTTTATTAATTAAATCAACCTATCTGATCTAATTATCCCTATTTAATTAAATAATCAATTTATTTGATTAAATCTCTAAATTCTATCCATTAAATTAAATAAATTAAAACCTTATTTGATTTAATCTAACATCATCCCCTTTAATTAAATAAATCAAAATCTTTATTTAATTAGCCTCTTATCACATTCCCCTCTTATTTGATTTAAATAAATTCATAAATCTAAGTCATATAAGTCACATCATCTAATCTCCTATTAAATTAATTGACCCTTGATTAATTTAATCTAATCTCATGCCACATCCTCTAGATAATGCAAGTTGCACATGAAAATAGATTTAATTCATTTATTAAATCCCTATTTTCCCTCACATGGTATCTTTTGGAATATTCTTTCAATTTGAATTCAAAAATTCCAAGTCAACATGTACATCCAACAAGGCAATAAATTCATCTTACATGTCCTTTACCTTGAGCCAAGTGGCATTTATTGCATTTTCCCTTCCCTCTTACATGTCATTTCAACAAATTTGAAATTCAAATATTGGCATTTATTGGCACAAACCCCAAATCTTGCACATCCTCCATCCATTCACAAGTTGACAAGTGGCACCATATCATTGGATGAAAGTTAGTCCCACACTGCTCAAATTTGGGCTTTCATCCATCTTGAAATCCTATAAATGAAGAGCTCCTCTCCTCATTTCATTCATCCACAAACATTGCAAAGTTACCATGCTAAAATATTTAGCCATCTTCATCCATCATTTGAATTCTTAGCTAGGTTTTTTGCAGATTTGGCTTGGAGTTTTCATCTTTTTCATCAAAAGTGGATCAACATCATCTTCAACACATCAAGATTTCATCATAAGGATTGGGAAAGGGCCAATTTTCACATCAAATTGGCACCAATTCCCCCATGGGATTAAGTGTTTGCTTGCTTAATTAGGATTCAATCTTGTTTTTGTGATTTCATTGTGTTTTTCATCATTTTCTTCCTAATTTGAGCTATGTTAATGAATCTCATGGGGAATTCTCATTTATACTTGCAATATCTAACTTGAGGTGTTTAATCCCTTTGTTTTGCAGGTACATAGATTGGGGGTTCACAGTGAGATAACTGAAAAAGGGCCAACTGGATCACCAAGTTCTTAGAGTACAACATAGACATCTGTCCGACCAAGCTGGTTCAGGGAAGAGGTCTTTGCGAATACCTTGTGCAGTAATTAAGCCCCTAGGTGGAAGAAGAGACCAACCAGGTCTATAAGAATCAATTTGTGTTTGACGAGTCATGGGTGGAAAATTGGACATGATTTATGTAAAAAGGGGTAGTATCCGACTAACATTCCACCCTAGAAAAGATGCTAATACTGATTGCAAGGCACTAGGTATGTACTGATTTAGGGGATTTAATTTAAAATAAATTATGATGGTGTCCTACTTCATTGTTTAGATAAGCCACAAGTAAAAAGGGTTCTAGATGAATTCCACAGTAGTCCCAAGGGCGACCAATTATCTGCAAAGGCTACTACTTTGAGGATAATATGAGTAGGATATTATTGGCCTTTCATGTTCTTCGGGGTGTAGGTCACCTGGTGCGAAAGTGTAATCAATACCAATATTTCATTGGCAATCGAAAGAACTCTTTAATGCCATTGATCTGGATCATGACTAAGGAACCCTTTTCACAATGGGGTTTAGATTTTTTTAGGATGATTAATCCCATCTCTAGTGTAGGCCATAAGTGGATACTTACGATGATTGATTATTTCACAAGATGGAAGGAGGCCATTTCTCTAAAGAATGCTATTGAAACATAAATTCTTAATTTTCTTGAAGATTTAGTGGAAATGTTTGGTTTTCCTAAAACCATCATATTCAATAATGCACAATATTTTGTAGGCTCTGGGATGTTAGACTTCACTCTCAAGCATGGAGTATACCTCAAGACTTCTTCCAATTATTTCCCACAAGCAAACAAGTTAACAGAGTCGAGCAATAAGAACCTGATCAAGTTAATTAAGCATATCAGGTTAGAATACCAAAAGGAATGGCACAAACATATGTGATCTTCTCTATGGGCTGATAGGATTACACCTAAGAAGATCCTAAAATACTCCCTTTATGAATTGGTGTATGGAAATGAGGTGTTTTTACCCATTTCCATAGAAATTTTGGCATTACAACTATTGAAAGCTTTAGAAATTGAAGAAAGCAGTGGAATGGAAGTAAGATTGGTGGAAATTTAGAACCTCAAAGAAAAAAGAGAAAACATGTATGATGCCATGATCAGGTGCTAGTAGATCGTCAAATGATGGTTTGAAAAAAAGGCCTCCAAGGGTATGTGCAGGATCATGATGGGCCAAAAAGTGGCAATATGATGGGTATGTGTAGGGTATGTGGCTGACGACTTTTTTTCACCCAAAATTGATAAAATGAATATGGTTTTTAAAGGAGATTCTCAAATTTCCACAAATATAAATTATGCTTTACTTTGAATTTAATAAATAATGATTATTCATTTTCTATTTGAATTATAACTAAAGTCCTAATTGATAGGCTGATTGAAAAACATCTATAGCTTTCAAGCAACATCACATTTTTTGAATCCGAAACATGCGTCACATTCTATGCTTCACATACTATAGGATTAAAAAAAATAAAATTGAATTTCATGATGTTTTGACCAAGTTAAGGTGGTCAGACATATGAGTTTTAATATTTTTTAAAAGTTGTAATAAAAAATTCATAATTAGTTATTTACTTGAAAAAAATTACAAAAAAATATGCATCACATCGGGACATGAGTCCTCTACTTATATCTAAAATATTATAAAAAAAATATTATCATTTTCTTGTTGTTAGGGTGGTTAGATAGACACCTACTTATTTTTTCCTTGAAATTTAAGTACTACTGCATTGAAATTTCAATTTTTCACCAAATATATGTTTTTCTTTATAAATAAACCTAGTAGTTTAGAAACTACATTCAATTTTCTACAGATTCTATTCTTACATATTTTTGAAATAATATAGATAACTTATTCAAATTTTTATGTCAAGCTACCTAACTCTGATTTTTCTGATTTTTTTGCCACTTAAGGGCCTATTTTTTCCATGATGATCCCGCACATACCCCCAACCTAGAGTTCAAAGAGGGAAGCCTTGTGCTAAAGTATGACAAATTCATTGCAAAACGAGGGCATCATGCTAAATTTGAATCACTATGGAGGGGCCCTTTCTGAATCCATGTAAGCAAGGAAAGAAACACATATGAGATGGAGGATATGGATGGTAATGTTTTAGATCTACTAGTAAATGTTATTCATCTAAAGTTGTTCCATTAAAGTACATAGTTCTTTTAAATTTTTGCAGTTATGTACCATATGTAATTGTTTTTGTCAAATACAATATTTTGGTAAATAAGCCATGAGAGTAGACACAAGAATAGAAGAAAGGTATTATATTTGCATTCATTGAAAATATTTACACTATATTATGCATATCGAGCCTATGACTCCAAGAGAAGTTTGAAACCTTCTCATGCAAACCCAAAAAGAGGTATATTTCAAAAAGGAAAAAAAGGGAGTCAACATGAAATAACAGTGGAATTAAAGCCTCCATCCATCACAAATAGTAAAAATGTTTCTTCTTCAGGTTTTTCTTTAACAAGGTAAGGGGTTAAAAGTAGAGCACAACACAACATAGGTGGGCATGATACGACACAAACCTTAATCCTTGGTACCATGGCTATACACCATGAATTTGAAATTATTTTTCCAATCAAGCCCAGGAATGCGCTCTACCTTGTACTCCCTCAAAAGGAAGGAGGTTGTGTGGGTTGAGACACTGAGTGATTCCTCTCCAAGTCCATGGTGTAGAAGTTAGTGAGAAAAGGCAACCAAGTCACTGCTTCCCTAAAGTCAACATTCCTGTGAACATCCATGGCATTCAGAATGCCGCCACCAAGGATAGCCACTTGTACAATCTTGTCGAGCCCATCTAAATATGTTGAATCAAATATAGCATGGCACAATTTGATAATCTAGGGCTTAGAGATGTCCAATTCTAGTAGGGAGGCCACAAAATAAGAGATAACATTGGAGTTGCATGATGGTTCTCTTCTTTCATGTAATCTTTCCCAAGCACCCATTTGAACGCTATGATGATGAGGTGGTTGTTCTTCTCCACCAAGTGTTTGATTCTATCGCTATTGAATTCACCCACAAAGGAATTTTGTAGCTTTCGGCTCAAGAGCCAAATCGAAGTACCTGGGCCAACCATAATAATTGTAAGCAAGATAAAAGCTAGAAAAATGAAAATTATAGTAGGAGAAGTTTACTAACTCAAAAGCTAATTCAGTGAGTTTTTGCTATAGTTGATCTATTGCTATTTATAGAAAAAGTGCACTAGAAAGCTTGACGAACAAAAAATTCATCTCTTGTTGGATGGTAATGGAAAAAATATAAAGGTGAGAGGAGGCAATGGATGAATCGTACGGAGGATCTAAAACCAAGCCTTGAGAAATTAATTAGAGCATTGGGAGTAAATGCTCTCATGTATTTATTGTTGCCATGTGTTTGTAAGTGTTATCAATGCTAGCTTGCTTACTTATGTGAAGAGACATTTTTTAAAGCGCTAAACCCTACCAAATTAAATGTAAATGTCTTTTCTAAGTACTTTCCATTCCTCAAAGCAAGCTTTCCATTGCTAAAGGCACACTTCCCACCAAATAAGGCTTATTTGTGAAAAGGAAGTGAAGGGAATGTACTAATTACATTCTCGCAATAGATTTGACATTCCCAAGGGATTTGTATCCCACTCCACATGTATCACTTCACTGGCAGCACTTAGCAAGCTATTCGTAATTATAACGCTTTATTGCATATACATGAAAGAAAATTAAATGCACCAAAAAAGATTTTTTTTGCTAAGTATAAAAAATATCAAGTAGTTTCTCCTTTGAAGAAGCTTTTTGCAAATACTTCAATGCAACAATGGTGGTTGCATCATCTTTTAGTCAACATGCTGGAGTCTTGTCTATAAAACTAGGCTACACCAACATCTTTGGGAAAGATTTGTATGCCAATGCCCCAACATCAGAAGGTTGAATATTTTCTCATATTAAAACCATACAAGTAGAAAACCCCTTTAAGTAGGAGGAATTTAAAGATTTTATAGATAATATTTTTGACCCAAAATTTCATATAAACCCTAAAAATCTTAGGGAAGGAGCAATGCAGAGAATGATCACCCATGTGGAAACTTAATGTTTTGCGACACGACTCTGGTATTGTATTTTTCCATAATTCATGTTGTCCACAATACACCTATGTCTAGAGTTGGTGGATGCATGCGTGAAGAGGCTAGGCAAATAAACATGGGTTGTAATTGGAATCAGGTTAAGGGTTACAATTAGTGCAATGACCACGTAGGATATTTTGTGAATCCCTATAAACTAGGGTGCAGAAAGATTCAAACATAGAAAAATGGAAGATTTCTAGAGAACTAGAGGAAAATAATTAAATTTTTATATGGATGAAACAAATGAGAAGTTGGAAGGTAATCCACTCTTCTTCCCTCTAGTACATAGAAAGTTAAAACTAGACATATAGGTTGTTTTTGCAATGTTATCTTATATCTATGGCTTTGAAGCTGATGAAAAGGTTTACACATTCTAGATGGGCTTGTATTTTATGCTCAAGAAGGAGAAGGGCCAGAATTTTTTTTTATTTTGTTGATCCAGCGGTCGAAAATATGTTGGATCAAGGGTATGTGCAAGATCATGATGGGCCAAAAAGTGGCAATATTATGGGTATTTGTAGGGTATGTGGCTGACGAATTTTTTTTTACCAAAAATTGATAAAATGAAAAGGGTTTTAAGAGGAGATTCTTAGCTTTCCACCAATATAAATAATGCCTTAATTTGAATTTAATAAATAATTATTATTAATTTTCTATTAGAATTATGACTAAAGTCCAGATCGATACGCTGATTGAGAAACATCTATAACTTTCAAATGGTATCACAATTTTTGAATCCAAAACATGCATCACATTATGTGCTTCACATACTATAGGATTAAAAAAAAGAAAATTAAATTTCATGAAGTTTTGACCAGGTTAAGGTGGTCAGACATACAAGTTTTTATATTTTTTAAAAGTTGTATTAAAAAATTCATAATTAATTATTTACTTGGAAAAAAAATAGAAAAAAATATGCATCACATCCAGACATGAGTCCTCTAATTATATATAAAATCTTTTAAAAAAACATTATCATTTTATTATGGTTAGGGTGGTCAGACAGACACCTACTTCTTATTTTTTCCCTAAAATTTAAGAACTACTGCATTGAAATTTCAAAATTTCACCAAATAGATTTTATTTATTTTTAAATAAACCTAGTAGTTTAGAAACTACATCCAATTTCATATAGATTCTATTCCTACATATTTTTGAAATAATATAGATAACTTATTCAAATTTTTACGTCAAGTTTCCTAACACCGATTTTTCTGAATTTTTTGCCACTTAAGGGCCTATTTTTTCCATGATGATCCTGCACATACCCTCAATTAAGAAATTATGGTAGTACTTTTGAGTTTAGCTATTCTTCTTTTTTGGTGCATCTAATTTTACATTAGAATCCTAAATTTTTTAGAGGGTATTTTTCACTCTCTAAGTTTGATGCAAAGGGGTTACACTAGCTAGTTTCAATATAGACCCATGTGCTTTATGAGATATGGGATTATTACTCATTTGTTGACTATTTCTTGCAACTAGTACTCTTAGATTTATCTCCATGCCCATTGGTTTAGTTTTCCCCTGAAGCCTTAGAATGGATGGAAAGCCACCAGACCCAATGGATTATTTTCTAGGAGCTGACTTTTTCTTCATCAAATTTCATGGTTTTATTAAGGAGCCTTTTAGGCTCCCTAATTTTGTAATAGATAGGACCTTCACTTTGGAGGCATGTCATCAAGAAACTATTGCTAACAAAGCCTATGACAATGAGAGACATAAAAATCGCTTTACCCAATTCCCCTCACCATTTCCAATAGTCTGATAACACTTGTGGAAAGGGAAGAGCGGGAAGTGATGACTAGAAAATTGGCTCGCCTAGGCCTGGTCCTCAACTACAATGCATGTGGTTACAATCAAGTGAGGGATCTCTTTGTTGTAAAACATTAAAGGTGTGAGTACTTTGAGTAAAGAATGAACTCAAATGAGGAGAAGGAAGAGGTCTATATTGACTTAGATTTTATACCATTTGACTGACCACTATGGCTCAACCTCTATGTTTGGGTGGCAGATTTCCAATAGAGCATCCTAATGGCCCTGTCACTCAACACACAATTAAGAATTTAGGATGGTTGGAAAGAAAGAGGGAAGATTTCTGGAGGTTCCAAAAATAAATCAAGAACCTTAGTGCCATGTATGGAGATGTTAAACCGCACAATGAGAAGTTTGACCAAATTTATGATGCGAAAGCTAAAACTAATGATAGTAACCCTAAATATGATTGGGAGATTGGACTGGAGGAAGTGCCACTCTACACCTCCTAGCCTCAAGAGTTTGACACAAGAAAAGGAAAAGGGAAGGGGTTGAAACAAAAGGGCTTGTAGATCACATCTTCCACTAGTGCCTTACCAAAGAGAAAAAGGACCCAGTGGTCCCCAAAGAGGTATGCTATAGTTGTAGAAGCCCAAGCTTCAATAGGATAAGTCACCAAGGAATGTGAATCCACCAGTTCAACTCCTACAAAGAAAAAATGATTCCAAGGCTTGGGAAAATTAAGCATGTTGAGTAGAGAAGAAGAAGAGGTGGAGTCCACTCCACCAAGATATTTGGCTTTGGCAGCCCAAGTAAGTTATGCACCTACCCTTCTTTCTTCTACTATATCTACTAAAAAGAATCCTGCATCTATAGGTTCTGATGTCCTCATCCTAAACAAACGCTTGATCATATTTAATAATGAACCCTATGAAGAGACCCTATGCACCAAGCACGTGCCATATGTGTCAGCCGCTATTGATTCTTTAATCACCCTATCAAGGGAACCCTTTGAAAACACTAATGCATCCATGTTACTAGTTTCACCAAACCCATATGCTATTAGGAAAATGCCTCTTTCTCCACCCACTTCCCCTTTTACTCTGATAGGTGTCCCTCCTTCTGAGTCCACATATGAAATACCACCTTTTTCCATGATAATGTTTCCCTACACCTCTCTACAACCTCAGATAGTCAAAGATTCTCTTTCTGTCACCTTTAATTTAGTCTCCCTCTAGGTACTTCAATTTCCATGCAGATTATTGACACCCCATAGAGTCTTCGATGTCGTATGGAAGCAATAAATCAAGCCTAACAAGAAAGAAAGTAGAAACTATAGATAAAGGCCATGACAAAACCAACAACTCAAAAGATTGAAGCCTATTTTGATGAAGAGTGGAGCGCTCTTCTAATCACTTCCATGAGGCCACTAGTGCCCAAGTTAGAAGGAGAAATGTAGTTTGAAGATTATGACATTAGATTCATAGGCCTCAATTTAAGTGAGACTCTTTTGCGCGACAAAGTGGTTTTTACCAAATAAAATTAGAAGGTGGTCTACATTGACTATGAAAAGCTAGAAAAAATGTTGAAGAAGCATGAGGTAGAGTTGGAAAATGTAAAGACCATGGTGGAAAAGCTATAGGAAAAAACCAAAGGAAAAGATTTGGAAATGGCCCTCTTGAGGTAGTTACAAGGTCAACACTAGATGGGGCAACTAAGTTTCTTGAAGAGGCCCATATTGAGAAGGATCGGCTTCTAGCAGAGGTAGAGAAGTTGAAATGTGAGATCGTAGAGCATCAACAAAGGTAGAAATGGATGGATAGAGATATAGAGAAAATGAATTTTGTATCTGATGGGATACAAAAAGAGTCACATGACATGGATAAACAAAAGGAGGATATGCAAAATGAATTGGATAGCATCCAATCCCAAGCCTCCAACAACCTTTAGAAGGCCCAAGTAGAAACAAAAAGGGAAAAACAAGAAAAGAAAGACATTGAGTCTATTTTGTAGACTCCTGACAAGGATATTGGGAAGCTACGCTCTAAGCTTACAAATATTTTCCAAGAGAAAAGTCAATTAGAGGTAAACATGAAAGCAAGAGAGTTGTAATTATAGCAAGAATTGGCTGCAGCACAGGGATCCGGGATCCTATCAATACTAAAAAACTAATATCTACTCATTGGAGAGAATCATAGTTGCAATTGCAACCTTCAAACTAGTCTTGCAGTTTCTAAAGGATGGTCAAGAATTAAAGTGAAGGTTGACCCTATTGGAACTATAAAAATCTGATGATTTTACATGTTGATTTCACTCATAAATTTCCAGATTGGTCCTACCGTGTGCATATTTTTCCCATATTTTTCCATATGGTCCCATAGTTTCCATCGGGTCATGCATTTTTTACATTATCCAGTCCCTATCGGCATGAAGAAATTAGGGTCTTCCCAATCCATATTGTATTTCTGCGAGTATAAGTCTGTGTTGCCTATCGGCAAGACTTATTTGATGTCACAGCGATCGGGATCCATCTCTAGGCATCCATTGACATGACATACACATTGTTTTAGCGACATAAAAGGATTATATCGGCAGGAGTTATACCATTGGAGTGATGTCTTACTGATTACATTATGTCTCACCGACCAAAGCAAAAGGATACACATTTTGGTAGGAGTTTGGTCTTTGGTATGTTGTTTCACTAAGTGCTTTATGTCTTGCCGACCGACATATATGGAGATACATCGGTAAGAGTTAAAGTTTGTAGCATATGGTCTTGGCGAGTTTGAATTATCTTACCGACCGACCAAAGCACAAAAGGACTCTGTCGGTATGAGAATTGAATTGTCTCAGTGACACCAGATGGAAGGATGAATTTTGGTAAAACAAAACATTATCTATGAAATGTCTCCCCAACAGTAGAAAGTTACAATGACACACATGAAATGAATGGATTTTGTTGATGTGAGAATGATATTGTCACAACGACTCACATGGACTCAGGTTGTATCTCGGTGAAACATAATATAATTTGTGAGATATCTCCCCGACTTTGATAGCTCATAGAGAAACACAAAAAGATAGAGGGATGACTAACAATGATACATTTGCCTTCAGCATAGCTACAGAATGTCTCAGCAAGTATTCTGCAAATGTTAAAAGAACCCGAATATAGCTATCAGCCGACATGGAATATGAAGTGATGTGTCTGTTTAGATGTAGATGTATAAATATTCATTTTTAATTGTAAAGGAGGATCAGATTAGATTAGAGATAGAGTAGGGTAGGAATAAAATTTCCACAAAACAGAGACTATGATGTATGATTTCAAAATGGAGATTTTAATGAGAATCAGTTGATGTTGCAGCTCATTTCTGGTGTCAATTATCTGTTAAATTTATCAAAAGTATTACTAAGTTGTCTCCAAGATTGATGATTTATGGTTGTTTAAATTGGTATAACAAGTTTATATTCAATTTATCAGGGCACATTTGCTGTATCTAAGTGGTTAATTGATTGGTTCTTTCAAGAAGAGATTAGATCCTTTTGGTTGATCACAGTAATCAAGGAAATTCATCTGGATTATTAAAGAACTTATTAGTCACATTCTTGCATGTTTATACAAGTTATAAACAAAACATATGCCAAAAAATTTGAGTTTTTTCCAGGAAGAAAGTTGCTCATCTAGATTTCATTCGACTTTGCATACCCAATAAAGCACTAGTCTCTACATTTCACCATTTAGACTCATTCATTTTCTTTACATCTATTAACAACGCATATTAGGATTTAGTTTTGAGTATCTGTATACAATTTATACCAAATTTGATTTCATTTGTTCACTTCCATCTGCCATCGTGGAAAAATCATTGCAAGAGAGAAGATCATAAGTCAAGTTTGACCAATTCGTATAGGTACACCCGCCTAGGTCTAGCAGCACCTAAAGAGTAGAAGGTCTAAATATTTTGACCTTGTCTGTTACCCTAAAACATCATAAAAGCTTGGCAACCTTTCATGGTTCAAACCTACATTTTTGAGACTTAAGAAATTGGCGACTCTGCTGGGGACAAACATCAGAAAATCCGGTTGAAGACCATCATATAAAGTCATTGAAGAAAAGTTCTAATTTGAGAAGTTTTAGAAGGAGTGATTCCACTGGGGAGAAGATCAAAGACAATCATTTTCCTACTTTTGAAAAAGTAGGTGGCGACTCTGGAAAAAACTTGATGAAGAATGGAATTTGTGTATGGAACGAAAGAATATTTTGAGAAGTAGCAGTTGATAAAAGGAATTGAAGAATTAAAAAAGAAAAGGTTGCAATTGGACCAGCAACCGTTACAATTAGGAGAATTCCACAATGGGGATGAATACACAAATGCAAGAAGATATTGGCCCCCTCAAGCACCTAATAGTACAACTAGAAATTTCTACAATGAAGGCAATGCATATCATGCACAACAAAACACTTATTCTCCACAACTGTCGAAGCAAGTAAATGCTTATCTAGTCCCTCCTGGACAAGGATTGGAAAGTTATCAAGAATGCCAGTGTGATCAATGTCAAGTGCAATGCCAATGTGATAAGTGTCAAGTGCAATGCCAATGTGATAAGTGTCAAGTGCAATTCCAATGTGATCAGTGTCAAGTGCAATGCTAGTGTGATCAGTGTCAAGTGCAATGCTAGTGTGATCAGTGTCAAGTGCAACACAATTCTAATCCACTTGGAGATATCAGTCAGAATCTGCAACAAGGTATATATTAGAATCAACAATCTGAAAATGATGAATGTGTCAAAAATATTTGGAATACCCTTCTTGACATAAGAAGAAATAAAGGAGAATTTGGGCATTCTTTGATTTGGAGAATGTTAGAATTTTTTTTGCAAATGCCTACGAGTTACAGGCTCCACGAACCCAAGTTCATTCAACAATTCATAAAAGTGTATGAGCCAAACCCAATTTATTGGCCTGAATCATGGATACCAGTTTCTTTTGGTCAACTTGATGAATGGACTGATATTGTAGATAGGAAAAAGTATGAAGACAATGGTAATATCGTGGATTTGCATCAGGATATTGATCAGATTATGAAGCCGATAGAAGATGAGACATGTGCAAGTCAATATGATTCATATGATAGGCTACACGAGGAAGATGAAGATACAAGAGATTTTTCTTGCATAAAATATTGTGACAGTGTATTCTATGAAGGATCTATCGAATATTCAGATGTTGATCTATAGCAGGGTGATTCTTGCAGTTCTTGGGGTAATCAAGAGGAAAAAACAATGGAAAATGAAAATTCATTTGATAGTAAACAAATAATACTTCCGTCGTATTTGAATTCCATGAAGACACATTTGATGAAGAAGAGAATGATTTCTTTGTATTTTCAAATCTACTTTATAAAGAGGAGATAATTTCAGACAAGCAAAGTGATGGAGTAAATGATTGTGATGGTAATATTTCTGATTTCTCATTCTCTGATGATCTTGGACCTCTTTTTGATGATGACAAAAGTGAAGAATATAAATGTAATGATGAAAATGTAGAAACATGTTCACTTAGCAGTGACAAAAAATCAGATTTGCTAACTCTTGAATACCAGAGATGTGTACATGAGGGTGATCTTGAAGTTTTGTGTCCAACTTACATTTGTTTTGATAGTGAAAGTTCTTTGTGCAATGATTCATTTGACTCTCAGTACATTTCTCGAAATGATGAAGAAACCTTTGAAGTTGATCAAGAATCTTTATCTATTCATGAAGAGGTATGTAATTTTCAAATTTCTAACTCATATGGAGAAGACATTTATTTTCATACCAAGGAGGATAGAAGTCTAGCATTGATTGATTCATACATGCATGATATTGAAGATATGTGTTATGATCCAATGTTGTTTCCAAATGATGATATGGAAGAAGTGCAAAAGGTTTTAGACTTGTGTGTCTCCAACAGTGTTGATATGACAAAAAATTTTGTTTCTCAAGAGGAGCACTTTGATGATGAATTTTCGATATGGCTGGGAGAGTGTTTCATAATACATAACAGTGAGAAAGATAATGAGAAATTTTTCTTTGAATATGCATGTACTTTGTATGTTAAGGATAACATAAATTTGTCCCATAATGATGGAGAATTTGAATTACAGAATGATGAAGGGAATTTAGGCCAAGCTGAGCACGATGATTCTATAAGAACTTTCAACAACTATGACAGGTAATACTGCATGAATATATCCTATAAGAATTTGATGAACTCAAAGCAAAACCAGGTGTTTGATAGAGGAAAATATGGGATTTTCTTTTGGATGGCCTTGAGCCATCATTTATGGTTTGAATTTTAAACTGTAACAGTTCAGAACTGATGAAGTTGAAACACAGAGGATTAAGGGTTGCCAGTGCATGGACAACTCTTGATGGTCCTCTTTAAAATTCTTTTCCATGCACAGTAGTTTAGGGTTTTGTTCATCTCCATTTTGCATTCACTTTCCTTTCATTCCATCATACTATATGTCCATTTCCATTTTTCTCACTGCTCATCATTTTTGTGTCTGGTCTGCTCACCCAAAGATCTGGATCCTTGCAATGATCTCACTATCATTCATCCCTAGATGGAGCCGTTGTTGGAACTATAAAAATTTGATGATTTTACATGTTGATTTCACTCATAAATTTTCAGAATGGTCCTACCATGTGCATATTTCGCCCATATTTTTCCATATGGTCTCATAGTTTCCATCGGGTCATGCATTTTTTACATTATGGTCCCTATCGGCATGAAGAAATTAGGGTCTTCCCGATCCATATTGTATTTCTGCGAGTATAACTCTGTGTTTCCTATCAACAAGACTTATTTGATGTCACAACGATTGAGATCCATCTCTAGGCATCCATTGGCATGACATACACATTGTTTTGGCGACAGAAAAGGATTATATTAGTAGGAGTTATACCGTCGGAGTGATGTCTTACCAATTACATTATGTCTCACCGACCGAAGGAAAAGGATACACATTTTAGCAAGAGTTTGGTCTTCGGTATGTTGTTTCACCGAGCACTTTATGTCTCACTGACCGTCATATATGGAGATACATCGGTAAGAGTTAAATTTTGTGGCATATGGTCTTGGCGAGTTTGAATTGTCTTACCAACCGACCAAAGTACAAAAGTACTCTGTCGGTATGAGAATTGAATTGTCTCAGCGACACTGGATGGAAGGATGATTTTCAGTAAAACAAAGCATTTTCTATGAAACGTCTCCGCAACAGTAGAAAGTTACAATGACACACATGAAACGAATGGATTATGTAGATGTGCGAATGATATTGTCATAGCGACTCACACAAACTTAGGTTGTATCTCGGTGAAAGATAATGTAATCTGTGGGATATATTGCTGACTTTGATAGGGCACAGTGAAACACAAAAAGATAGAGGGATGACTAATGGTGATACATTTTCCTTCAGCATAGCTACAGAATGTCTCGGTGAGTATTCTGCGAATGTTAAAAGAACCTGAATACAACTATCAGCCGACACGGAATATGAAGCGATGTGTCTGTTCAGATGCAAATGTATAAATATTCATTCTCAATTGTAAAGGAGGATCATATTAGATTAGAGATAGAGTAGGACAGGAATATAATTTATACAAAATAGAGACTATGATGTATGATTTACAAATGGAGATTTTAATGAGAATCAGTTGATGTTGCAGCTCATTTCTAGTGTCAATTGTCTATTACATTTATCAAAAGTATTACTAAGTTGTCTCCAAGATTGATGCTTTCTGGTTGTTTAAATTGGTATAACAAGTTTATATTTAATTTATTAGGGCACATTTGCTGTATCTGTGTGGTTAATTGATTGGTTCTTTCAAGAAGAGATTAAATCCTTTTGGTTGATCACAGTAATCAGGGAAATTCATCTAGATTATTAAAGAAGAACTTAGTAGTCACAGTCTTGCATGTTTATACAAGTTATAAACAAAACATATGACAAAAAATTTGAGTTTCTTCCAAGAAGAAAGTTGCTCATCTAGATTTTATTTGACTCTGCATACCCAATAAGGCACTAGTCTCTGCATTTCACCATTTAGATTCATTCATTTTCTTTACATCTATTAATTGAGAATATTAGGATTTAGTTTTGAGTATCTGTATACAATTTATATCAAATTTGATTTCATTTGTTCACTTCCATCTGCCATCGTGGACAAATCATTGCAAGAGAGAAGATCATAAATGAAGTCTACCCAATTTGTATAGGTACACTTGCCTAGGTCTAGCAGCACCTTAAGAGTAGAAGGTCTAAATCTTTTGACCTTGTCTGTTACCCTAAAACGTCGTGAAATCTTGGCAACCATTCGTGGTTCAAACCTACATTTTTGAGAGGTAACAGACCTAGTGGTCGGCCAAATTCTCCACACATTCACCCCCTTAGGCTGAAGAATTAGGGAACTTGATCTAAAAATTATGTAAAGCAACTAAAGAAGCTTTAAGGGACACTAAAATTCATGACTGAAGAGTAGCTATGAGGAAAGAAAAATAATTCATCACCTACCATCAAGTCGCATGAAAAAATAAAGCATTATGGGGAATTTTATATATATTATTTTCCTTTCGGGCCTAAATCGTGACGCATGTCCAAGATCAATGAAAATTCCTTCGAATTAATTCTCACAAAAGCTAAATTCGCCCACTCACTTGACATGTCCTCTTTTTTGTTGACCACTCTATATATTCTATGGAGAGCTCTTTTGGGGTGGAGGTTTTTAGAAGAGTGCAACATATGTCTGACTTTTGGGGTGGAACCTTCAAGTTAGTATCATCGATCTTCATAATTGATTGATCTAATTTTTCTAAGTTGTGCTAAAATTTGATTTTATTCTGATAATATATCTTTGCAAAATATCGAGAACCATTAATAAAGAAGTTGGGACTTGATGAATGAAGATTGCTGCAATCTAATCAAGATCTAGGATCGGATTGCAAGCTATCAAATTCAGGCAATCTGCAGTTTCTTCTTTTGGATTGGGGTATGTGTAGGATCGTGATGGGCCAAAAAGTGGCAATATGATGGGTATTTGTAGGGTATGTGGCTGGCAACTTTTTTTTACCCAAAATTAATGAAATGAAAAGAGTTTTTAAAGGATATTCTCAGCTTTCCACCAATATAAATTATGCTTTACTTTAATTTAATAAATAATTATTATTCATTTTCTATTTGAATTACAACTAAAGTCCTTATTGAGGTTGATTGAAAAAACATCTATAGCTTTCAAACGAGATCACATTTTTTAAGTCAGAACATGTCACATTCTATGCTTCTATACTATAGAATTAAAAAATAAAAATTGAATTTCATGAAGTTTTGACCAGTTAAGGTGGTTAGGCATGAGTTTTTATATTTTTAAAAGTTGTAATAAAAATCATAATTAATTATTTACTTGGAAAAAAATACAAAAAATATATGCATCACATTGAGACATGAGTCCTCTACTTATATCTAAAGTATCATAAAATTGTTTTATCATTTTATTGTAGTGAGGGTGGTCAGACAGACACCTACTTCTTATTTTTTCCCTAAAATTTAAGTACTACTCCATTAAAATTTCAAATTTTCACGAAATAGATTTTGTTTAAAAAAAAATAAACCTAGTAGTTTAGAAACTACATTAAATTTGCTACAAATTCTATTCTTACATATTTTTGAAATAATATAGATAACTTATTCAAATTTTTATGTCAATTTGCCTAACTTTGATTTTTCTGATATTTTTACCACTTAAGGGCCTATTTTTTCCATGATGATCCTGCACATACCCATTGTTTGCGATGGTTTTCTCTTTTCTTGGCTATAAATAAGGGTTGGTAGTAGTGAGCAAAAAGATAGAAGTTTCTTAAAAAATCTTTTCGAAGAATATAGATATTGTTTTAGGGAACTCTATTTTCTCGGTTCCAATAGGAGGGTTTTATAGAATACTATTTATTAACTTTGGCATGTTATATTTAATTCAGACTATCAGTGGATTGGCATCCGACCTCTATTTTTAGTTAATATATCATAAGAAATTGATCTATTAGGAAGGAATCTTTGGGATTGTTCATTTTATTGCCTTCGTCAAAGTTTCTTTTTCATATTTCATTCATGTTGAGAACATTGTGATAAGGCCTTACATTGATAGTCAAGTTAATTATTTTACATGTTTCTAGCTTCTATGTTCTATGCTAGATCTTTTAGAAATTGGATCATGTCCATTATACTCTTTCATTTTCTATAAAAGATGTGCTATTTTCCGTATTATGTTGTAAAGGAGGAAGGATTCTGTAAATATCTAAGTATTCCTATTAATCTTTAGGGTTTTCTTATCTCTGATTGGAACTTAATGTATGCTTCCCATGGGGAGATTTGAAAGACTACATTGTGCTTTCTCTAGCCTTTGCTGCTCGTTCTCTTCCCAACAATGAAGGGTTTGTGGCATTTTGTGTCCATCTTATAAGTTATAAGAAATAGTTAAGGTTTGAAATGTTGTAAAAGCTTTTGTGCATTGCCATCTTTATGTTTTATTCACATTTATTTCTACCCCTTTTCCACAAACACAAAGAAGATCCAAATTTCTTTAAAAATATCAAAGGTCATTTAGTGAGGTGTAAATTAGTCCCCCACTCATTGAATTTCCCATAGGGCTATTTAGAGAGGCACAAGCTTTAATGATCAATATTCTCCATCTAAATATTCTTTATAACATAATCATCCATACTCATAATAAGGTCTATTCTTTGCTTTGTGTGGAGATATTTACCTTGCTTTCATACTATCGTCTCTTTTTCTACTTGTGAGACAAAGGAACCAAACTTGTTGATGGCCTACTATCTCAATGCTTCATCGACTTTGATTACATTTTCTCTTCTTTGTCTCAAATCCTAAGCAAGTCTTTCCAGAGCTTTGTTAATGATGTCACTAAAAGACATGTTATTCTTGAGCATATACACAATGATAACCATTTTAATGGTCTTTTGATCTTTCAAAGGTAATTTTGGATGAAGCTCTATGGTTTAATTCAATAGACCATCACTAAAAATTCCATTTAAGATTGCTTCAAACTCAAGTGGGTCATGTGAAACTATTTTTAGAGGAGATTACTCTATTTTCTCCTTTTCCTTCTTTTTCCATTTCCTTTTCAATTTGGAGGAACCCTCATCTTCAACTTCTTCCTCCTCTTCTAATTCTTCCTCATCCATATTTCTCTTTGGATGTTTATTAGGCCTAACATGCCCAACTTTTGTGGAGGAATTGCTAAAGAAATTCTTCTTCTTGCACTAATTGATTGTGTAGATCATGAGGGATGTAGACAAAATGCAACAACAAAAGTGGATCTACTAGACATTCTTGACTCTTTGATGGCTTTTGGAGGAACAAATTTAGCATTAGAACTCTCTATAGGGGAATCAAATGTAGACTTTGGAGGAAGAACCCATTTCTTGTGAAGCTCATCTCTATGTTTTTTCAAATACTCCTCTACATAATTCTTATACAACTTATCCATTATCTCTTTATATGTTCCAATTCTCTCAATAGTTGTATATTTCATCTTTTTTGACACGATATCCACATATCCTTAGAAATATTCAAGAGCAACCTCATAAGGTAATGTAGGAATACATGAGGTTCTGGGCTCCACTACTTCAATGTAATAATGATCCTTTTCTACCATGAATGTTACCTCTTTCTTATACTTCCAAGCCAAATTAGATAGTATCCTCTCTCTACTATGCATCTTTGTTTATAGATTATAAAAGAATCCCCAATAGAAGGTAGTGTATTCTTGCTTATTCTAAAAACCTCTTATGTGATTTCTAATTTGAGTAGCTACTAAAAAGAACTTCTTCCTTATTTTACCTTTAAATATAGGTAATTCATTCAGGAAAAAAATGTAAGGAAAATGATCAATGAACCGAACCTAAAATTATATCTAGTTTATTTTTTCATCTTCAAATTTTTCATCAGTTTCTCCTTCAACAACTCACATAGGTCAAATTTAGTACTTTCCTTCACCATTTGATAGGCTGTATGAATATCGATGGTGGTGGTAGAACCTTATTTGTTTGTGAAGTAAACTTTGTAAGCAATTCACATTGTGGCATAACAGACTCCAAGATCAGTGATATCTTTCACTTTTAGGGTTCTTTTATCAAATTTTTCTCTAGTAAGCTTCATAACCATTTCATTCTTAATAAACTTAACCATCAAGACTAGTCTAGTAGCACAAAGATTAGTAACTACCCTAATTTATTATTTTTTAATCATATAGGGTTTATCCAACCAAATAAATTCTTCATGAATGCAACTTAGAATAATCCTTACCCATTCTTTATAGCCATAGAAGTTTGGAAAATATTTCTAAATATCTAACCCTTTCACTACCACATTTGCATATTCAATTTTGTACATACCATGATCATCTAGGAGTTCATGTTGAATCACTTGAAATGATGTGTGATCAATTTCATTGAGCAGGGAATGGATATAGATTCTAACATCTTCAAACTACACCACATTCTGAAAGAACCTTCAAGAATGGTTAATATTTATCAACCTCCATCACCTTGAAAGGAAACTTTTTGTATTTTTGTCTGGGTTTTTCCACAACATCAACCAACTATGAGGTCCCCATTGATTTTCCATTTGAGTTCTTCAAACATAGTTACTAAGGTTTGGAATGAAATCACAAATACAATTTGAAAGACCTTTCTCTTTTCTCCACTTCCAAAAAAAATTATTTTGATTGTAAATGAGAAAAAAATATTCAAATAAAACATAAAAATACTTTCATTTTCCCTAAATTTTTCCATTAATGAATTTGTTCTTATTTAAAGGTAAACCTTCTTCCAAAATTCTTTGTGTCATCTTTATAGGGATCTATAAAGATGCTCACTTAACCTTTGCAAATGATTCCTTTACTCTAAAACATTGACCAATAGGTTCAATCTTGCTTAGTGGACTTTATCACTAGAGAAAATGATCCAATTCATCTTTTATGTTGAAATATTCAATATTCTATCCTATTAGTGGGGCTAACAGATTTGTAAATGATAGCTCCCCCTATGATAATGCTCTATATCAGTATGTTGTATGATCTTGTATAGAATGCATAAGAAAGGTATCATCCTTCTTCACATTCTCATGAATTTTCTTCTCTTTCCAAAATTTTTCATTTCCCATATTTTGGTGAAGTAGGGTTTCTTCCTTCTTCTAGTTTTGAATAGATGGTTTCAAAAAACCACTCCTACAATTTTTTTTTTATGCCCAACCTTATTGCAATTGTAGCAAACAATGTTATACTCCAAAACAAATTTATTTCTCCTAACTTTAGTTTTGCACTATGAAGCCTTATGACCAAAATTGTTGCAAGTATTGCAATATCCATGGAAAGAAATTGAATTATATCTTTGAGGAACAAATTTTTTATACCCATATAGTCATTTATTGTTTCCCTATATCTACAATTAACAACATTATACCCAAAATTATTGCAAGAATAACAATAACCTTAAATGATTGAGTGAACCTGGTAGGGGCATGTTGACTAGTAGGTGGAGGACCTATTAATATTATTTTTTGTAAGAATGATGGTGTTGTCTTGGATTTCAACACAAAGCCTACTAATGTGTGTTTTCATTGATGTCAACTGTGGGATGAAGATGTTGAGGATATTGAGAAAATTGTGAAAAGAAGAAAATAGGTTGTGCATGTGTAGTTGAGACCTTGAGGAAGTATTGTGAGTACATGGAGTTATTCTTTTGTTACAAAGTCTGAAGATGAGGTAATGAGCTAAGATTATGTTTCTAGTACTTGGTTTTCAAGTCCTTTTGAGAAAATTTAATAAATAGGGTAAACTGTGTTGTGCAAATGAACATAACGTGCTCCCATATTGTGTTATGCATTCTTTCTATATTGATGCTATGCCTATGCAAATATTATAGGTTATTCTAGGTTGTTCAAAAGGTTGCTATAGTTAAAATTTGGGTTTCTGGATCATTGTACAGTATGAGATATTTTCACCAGTGTGTGAATCAGTTGTTTAATGATGTTTTCTATTGTCTAGGAGAAATGCATTTTCTCCACATTTCTCCGCTAATTGTATTTAGGTTGTGAAAATTTGGGAAGTTGCATATAATGTATTTATATTCCTATGATCAAGTTTTTACTTGATTTGATGCAATACAGTGTAAGTTTTAGTTATCAGTATGCAAACAAGGGTTATCAGTTGTCCTAAGTTAAATTAGTTGTTGATGCGAATCTTGGTTGATGTATTTGATAAATCTTAAGTAGTTTATGGATTTTTCTAGATTGAATTCAAGTAAATTATATCATCCTAAATGAAATGGCTGCTATAATAGTTAAAAAATTGCATAGCCTCAAGTGAAATCCATATTTCAATTTTCCCTTGCATTTCTCTAGTCACTCTCATAGTGAAGGTGTCTGATATCCTCCTGTGATGGGAAAAGATCTTATTCAAATGTAGGTTATCAAGGTACTAAAAAATTTGTACCTGATCATAAGGGATATCACATGGCCTCAAGCCTGGCCAAGGTCTAGTATTTTTAATAGCATAAATCAAGTAAGAGGACATAGAAAATTCCCTATCAATAGGAAAGTAAACTTGCTGGCTATGTAGCCTATCCCTGATAAGTGTCGCCCAATAAAAAAATTGGGTTCCTTTGATTATAATTTGAATGAGGAAATACATCTATTCTTGAAAACCAAAGGAATCTTTGTTCCCCCAGACTCTATGTAGCAACATAATCATGTCTGATATATCTCCCACAAAATGGTTCCTATGTAAATTCTGGGGTAGCTAAGATTTTCCTTCCTTAGGTTTTTCCATCCAATTCCTTGCCTTTATGTTCTGATAGTACCCCTTCTTAAGCAAAATCTCAATTTGAGCACTGGTGAAATCCATGGGCGAGTAGGGTTCTTTTAGGAATTCTTGAACATGAGGCAAAAGTGTCTCTCTCAATTCTAATCACCTAGCAGTTGTCCTCGGTCCTTATTTCTTGTGTCTGAGTATTATAATTCTTTATACATTCTATAATCAATTTTAGGCATTGAATAGCTACAGGAAAGGTGACTTCCTCTACCAATCCACTTTCAATTACTTTCTATGTGATGGGTGGTGGATTGGGAGCACTGAATTTTTCTCTAAGCTCATTCATATTTCCTAGTCCTAGCTTAGTATCCCCTATCTAAGGCATGTTACATGTTAACCCTATGATGTACTCATACCCTTGAAACTTAATCTGGCCATTTCTAGACTACTAGTGTTCAAACATATTTTCATCAAGTAATCTAAAATGTAGGAAAAAATAAGCCTAAAAATTGTATGCTCATAAGGAAAATGTAAGGACAAAAATTCCTTAGAATGACCCTGGACTTTGAGGGAAAAATTTTGCATTGGTGTGCTCTCTCTCTTCACATCTCCCAAAGTGAATGCCATAGTTGAAGAATGTTTGTTCTTGGCATGAGTTTCCCTTTTAATTCCCAATGAGAAATGTGTAAGTATATAAACATTAAGTATAATTCTTCATTGTGTTAGCATGTGTCATATTTCACATCACTACCTTAATATAACCAATTTTGAAATATTTGAAAAGGAATGACTATGCAAGAGAGGAAGTGGGTAGTTTAGAGAACATTGTAAATCACTGCCCAAGTTCATACTTAGCTGCAAAACATCACCTGCTTAATGGAGTTAATTGCTTTTCTCTCTGGGTGGTAAATGGGAGAGTTTGACGAAATTAATAACACACCACCAACACTGCCTTAGGTTGAAAATAAATCAAGCAAATATTTCATAAGTTCATAGAATAGGGAAAAACATCACTTGAGTTTTTAAAACAAGTACAAATTGCTAGGGCAGGTGAAGGGAGAATTAGAATAACTTAACAAAACATTTCCCAAATTATACTAGATGCTCAAAACACCATTGAAACATGACTTTGCCAGAATTTTGAAAAATAAGCATTTTTTTAGGGGGGAATTAGGTAACACATATGTAAATGCATTTTTTATGATTCTTTAAGGTGGAAATTAAATCTTCAATTTGTGCATCACTCAAACATGGACTAATATTAAGTATGTCCTAGTAAAATTTCCATAGCTTGATATTTTGTAGGTAAATCTATAGCATGTGCTTGTGAGGTGGATGGTGAAGAAGTGTTAGAAATAAAAATGGAATATATATGTACAATTATGTGTAAACAATTGATTTAATACATAATAAAATTATAAAGTGATTGTAAATCACTTAGCAAAGGAAAGAAGTCCTAAATTATGGACAATTATCTATATAAGAATGAAAAACAAATCTTTCTAAAACAACATCAAACACTTATCAATTTTGAAAGAAACTTGAAAAATAGTATCCTATAATAATTACTCAATGTCAAGAGCTTGATTGATCATTAGAATAGGAAGAGATTCCTCCAAATCACTATCAACCCACATGGGATCTTCAGTCTCTAACATTGGTTGTGCAGGTGGGTATAATGTCAACTTTTTCTTCTATTTCCTATTATAAACAGACCTATTACCTAATCAAGAATTGATATAAGCATCTATTATAGCCAACCATGGTATTGCCAATATTAGGGGTATCCCCCAACTTTATTTTGGGTTGCAAGATCATGAAATTAGTAGGCTAGTCCTAAGAATCAACAGAAATAAAAATATCCTCTATCATACCTTCAGGTTCGACTAGGGAGCGATCTGCCATTTGTAGGACTGTAGGTGTAGGCCTAAGTCCATGAAGGAATAAATATCCTTAGTCTCATTGGTCATAATGTTAATGGAAGCTCCTAAGTCAATTAATTTATTTAGTGAACAATTCATACATAAATCACATGACTCCCTAGGTTTGAATACTTGGGAATTGAAATATTTCCCAACATGAGATCAACAAGTTACCTAATAACTTGCACTATCTATGGGTCTTATTTCTTTGTCTTCTTTTTGGTACACAAGTCTTGAAATATCTTCATTTACATAGGGATATCCTTGATTTCCTTCAAAAGAGGAATCTTAATGTTGACATTTTTCAATTCATTTACAAAATCAAATTCTTGCTCAACCACTTCCTTTTGTTTTGACTAAGATTGAAACTAGTTAGGATATGGAGGTAACCTAGATGGATTTTTTTATTTATCTAGTTATTCCTCAAGTTCATAATTTATTTCAATAATAGTGACCTCCTACATGCTTTACCTGATCATAACTGAACTCCATTAATGTCCAGTGTATTGACAGGGTAGGTTGGGTATCCCACCACCTCATTATTGTATACTAGATGTGCCACCTTGTTATTTGGGTTTGGAGATGGTTATGTAGGCATTGGTGTTGCCTTGGGTGGTTGTGATGAGTTAGAAGGTGGTATTGGTGGCAAGAATTGTGGTGGTTGTTAGTATGGAGTAACTATAGGTGGTGCAAGACGAGGTAGATATTCTAGAAACTGTTATGGTGGCTTCCTCCATGATTTTTGCCAAGGTTTAGGGGCATATTAGTACTAGTTTTTACATTTTGAATAAGGCGGAGATTATTTCCACCCTCCATACCATCCTATTTGAGTGCAAAAGGAACTAGGTTGATGACTAGGCTATAGATTAGGAGGTTTAAAAAGGTCATTCATTATTAGGGGCATAGTTCATGGAGGCCAAGGCCTCCGTGGGGCCATATAGTAAACAAGTTCTTCACTGAATTCCACATCTACCATATATGTTGGAAGATTTCATAATGTAGTAGCCTTACTAGCATCCTCTAAAGAAGAGATTTTGTTTTACTATAAGGACATTGTTCATTACTATGTTTCTTATGAAAAGTTGCACAAAATATAGCAAATGATTTTTAGCCTCTTCTTGTTTCTTATGTGTGTACAAAGTGTCAATTTTCTTACCCATGTGGCTTAAAAGATTAGTTTTGAGATCTTATAGCAATGTACTGAGCTCTTGTTTCATGATACCTGATGTGCCTCTAGAAGAAACATGCTTCCTAGGTATCCTCTTACCAACTGGGTAGATCTTGAGTAATTCCTACAAATATTGCAAATATCATCAAATCTTAATTTGTACATATCCCAACCCCCAATAAGATTTAAAATAACCATACATTCATCATGAATACCCTTAATAAAAAGCATTTTTATAGTATCATGTTTGTCTAGAGTCCTTTTAAGACTAAATAAGAATCACTCAAGGTAGTCTTCTAAGGTCTCCTCTTCATGTTGCATTATGTAAAAGATCTCATCTCTGATCTCACTAGTCTTGTAATATTCCTAGTATTTCTATTGGAAGAATGAAGAACATCTCATTATGTAACTTTTGTGTTGTCATTGATGTTACCCTGTTATATGAGTTACAATTGCAAGTTTAAGTTCTAGCTTGATCTGATATTGTGAACCGGTATGGAGTCATTATCCTCTAGTATTTTGGTCTGAAATCCTCCACTCATGAATATCATCACTTGTGGTTTTCAAAAAAGGTTCTTGGACGTTAGAAGCCTGTAAGTTCAAAATATAATGTGTACAAGTGCTCGTATGGTGAGTTGGCATTATTATGTTGTATTTTGTTATTAGGTCTATCCATAGCTGACCTAGTAAATAGTTAATGTTGTAATGAATTGATTTTGTGTTGCGGATGTATTTGTGACCTATCTTAGGTCCATGAAAACATGTTGTAGCATGTTGCACTCTTGAATTATTTTTGGAAAATTTTTGTACAAGATTGAAGCCGATAGTTAATATTTTTGGTGAATAAGGGTTGCATCTAATTAGGCCAACCTAATTGATGCTTGTGGATGAGTCGGATATATATATTAGAAAATTTTGAGATTGATTGTGGAAAAGTGGACAGATAAGTATGCAAAGATGATTAAGTGTGTAAATTCAGTGTATTGAGCATCAAAGGAACTAAATCAACTCTTGTTAGGTGTAACTTTATTAGTTCATTCTCTAGCTGTAGGCCATTTTTATATTGTATCTTTGTAGGTAGTGAGCCTCTCATTTTGGATAGTGAGTCCAGGAAGTCATCCACCCTTTGTAATATCTTATAACTGGTTATACTATATTATGGGCTAATCCTTGCCATGGTTTTTCCCATTTTGGGTTTTCCACGTAAAAATCTTGGTGTTCATGTGTTGTGTGTTCTTATGTTCTGCTAATGCTCTTGCTCATTTTTACTATTATATGCATTGGAGTATTTGGATGGTGTTTGTTCAATAATTTTAAGAAGATATTGATTCACCCCCCATCTTAGTATCTTGGATATTCAACAATTGGTACTAGAGCCTGGTTCCTCCGAAGAAGCCTAACAACTTGAGGAAGATGTTGAAGATTGAGAAAATGGATGATAAAGAAGAACTACATGATGCTCTTGAAAATCTTGACAAGGTTCTAAATGAAAAAAAGATATTTGAAAGAAAATCTTGCTGAGGGAAATGAATGCATCCAAAAATTGAAAGAGGGTATGTGCAGGATCATCATGGAAAAAATAGGCCCTTAAGTGGTGAAAAATTCAAAAAAAATAGATTTAGGCAACTTGATGTAAAAATTTGAATAAGTTATCTATATTATTTCAAATATATGTAAGAATAGAATCTCTAGCAAATTGAATGGATTTTCTAAACTACTAGGTTTTTTTTTTTTTTAAATGTATTTGGTGAAAATTTGAAATTTCAATGTAGTAGTACTTAAATTTTAAGGAAAATAAGTAGGTGTATGTTTGACCACCCTAACCATAATAAAATGATAATCTTTTTTTATAATATTTTAGATCTAAGTAGAGGACTCATGTCCTGATGTGATGCATATTTTTTATAATTTTTTTCATAGTAAATAATTAATTATGAATTTTTTATTACAACTTTTTAAAAATATAAAAACTCATATGTCTGACCACCTTAACTTGGTCAAAACTTCATGAAATTCAATTTTTTTTTAATCTTATAGTATGTGAAGCATAGAATGTGGCACATGTTTTGGATTCAAAAAATATGATACTATTTGTTCAAAAGCTATAGATGTTTTTCAACTAGCTTATCAATCAGAAATTTAGTCGTAATTCAAATAGAAAATGAATAATAATTATTTATTAAATTCAAAGTAAAGCATAACTTATATTGGTGGAAAGCTGAGAATCTCCTTTAAAAACCATTTTCATTTCATCAATTTTGGGTAAAAAAAATTCGTCATCCACATACCTAGGTACACATACCCATCATATCGCCACTTTTTGGCCCATCATGATCTTGTGCATACCCAAGAGTAATTGAAGAAATTGAAAGAAAGACATAGAGAAGTAAGTAAGCAATTAAAACAAGCAAATGAAGAGATCACCGGATTGAAGGTGCAAGTGGAGGAAAATAAGAGAATTGAAGATTATCTAAATACAGTGGTGCAAATCAAGACTGATGAATGTGGCTTGAACTTGAGAAGTGGTAAAATTGAAAGAATATGTAGAAAAAAAAATTATATGAAGATAAGTTCAAAACAAGCTCCACCAAGCTTCATGAATTGATTACAGGACATAAACCAACTAAAGAAAAAGGTGTTTTGGGAATGGAAGTAGGTGAAAGCTCTAAGGCTATGTAGACCCCAAACACAATGGACAATCAAAAGACTCAAGATAAAGGAAAACATACAAGAAATCCAAGAAGCTTTGCTAGAAGAGCACCTATCAGATAGCCAAATGCTCAAAGGCACCCATCATTCAATGATGTTTTCTTTTCATGCAATAAATTTGGTTAGAAAGCAATACAATGTAGAAGTAGAATAAACCAATATGCTACATCCTTCTCCAGACAATGTTTTGCATGCAAGAAAGTTGGACATAAAGCTAATGAATACATAACTTAGATGATGAATTGGTTTAATGGAGGTAGAATGAATCAATCCTTTGTTGGCTACTACTATGCATGTAATAAGTTTGGACAAAAAGAAAATTAGTGTAGATCAAGGGTTAATGGAGGTAAAACAAATCATAAAAATATTATTTGCTACAACTACAACAAACCCAGACACATTTCAAGAGTATACAGAAGTAAAGGAGGAAAAAAATGTGATCCAATAAAGAAGAATGAACAAGAGAAGAAAATTGACAAAAATGAAGTTAAGAAAGAAATAAACAAGATATGGAAGAAGAAAGAAGATCCAGTAACATCAAATGTGTGTATTCCCTCATCTGGTGCAAACAATTCCTCTGGTAATTAGACCCAACATGGTCTAAGCGAGAGCATTAACAAAAAATATTCAAACCCCCTAGATAACTAGTGTGTCAGACATTGGCACAAAGATATGTTGTAAATAATCATTAAACAAAGCTTATGCAAAAGAAGCCAAAACAAAAGTTGTAGACATGATCATTTGTGGAGAAAATTAGGGTTTTTCAGTGTAGTGAAGAAGGTTTTTATCAGCTTTTTGAATTCTATCACATTTAATGTGAATTAGGGCAATTCATTGATCTATAAAGCAGATTTGTAAGGTATTTTTATCACTTGTGCATTTGAAGAAAGTGGAGAGCGATTTGGAGCAATCTTGAGGTGATTTGGAGAGTGAGCTATGCAAACCCTAGTTCTAGTTTTTTGTGAAAGCAAAAGGTATTTTAATCTTTTGTGTTGTAATGGGTTTGTGTGAATCTTCTTTCTAAAATCATTAGAGCTTAGTTTGTGAAAGGATGGAAACTAATATAGTCATAAATGTATTAGAAAGACCTAGACCCTCCTACAAGAAGTATTCCATGAAGGTATTCAAAGATGGCCCTCTATGCACCTTCTCATTGTTTCCTCACGATGTTATGCCCACTAAAGACACTATAATATGCATTCATGTTAATAATGAGGAATATAATCATATAAAATTGATAGATATGTGGTAGTTAATGAACTCACTAAGGATGATTTCTTGATAAAACCTAAGTATGCAAATATTGTTGCGAAGAAGTTGCATTGGTGGAATTATTTTCCTAACTTTAGCTCGACTATTGATGACAAATATGTTAAACTAACTCTTAGTAGAATTCATGATAAGTTTTTGTGGAAAAATAGACCTTACCTAATAACCAAAGAAGTGATTAAGGTAGTTACCAGACTCTATGATATTGGACCATTACCGATATTGAAGTCTATGAAAAATGAAGTGGTGATAGAACTCATCAAAGAAACATTTGACAAAAGGGCTCTTGCAACAAATCCTATTACCAATCCTATTGTGAAGTATGTAGCTATAATGATCGTTCACAAGATCTACTTCACAAATAGGGAATTTTTTTTGTTTGCTACAACTATATACACCGTATATGACATGACAACAAATGGTTTAAAATATGATTTGTGTGAACTTCTCCGAAAGCAATTGTTTGAAAATATGAAGATGGTCCAAGGGAGAAGAAATATGCATTTAAGTTTAGTTCCTTGATTGTTTGTTTGCTGTTCTACTTTCTGAGATGGCTTCCTAGAAGAGATGATGTGGTGATTAGGGATACATCAAGACCTATTGCACATCAAATTTTTGATTATATGCACAACTTAAGTGATTTGAAAAGTTGAGACAATTCTCTAACAACATTCTTTGTTGTATTCAAAAGCAACATGAATGAACATGAAAGGATTCCAAAAAAAGTTGTTGAAAAGTACAAGAATTACATCACATTTAATCTCCATAGATGAGTGCATGATTGAAGTAGAGGAACCCCAGACTGTCTAGATCCAACTGTTAGATTATGAAGTTACAGAGGATGAAGTAGAAGTCTACATGCAAGTTTTATTGAAAAGCCCAAAAGATTCCAGTGAACCAAGAATGGGAACTTATGAAGAAAAATCAATCAAAATTGACTTGAAGCATAAGAAGCCTATGATAATAAAGAATGTAGATAAAATGCTTAGAAAGGTTGGCTTCACTGGTAAATAGATTGCACAAGAGCCATTGGAGAGAATATGGTCGGAGAATCATCAAGACTAAGGAGATATTCCAGGACTACTTCAAAACCATATGTAGCTCCTACATCAGTGAAGGTAGAGCCCAGTGCTTCTGGTAAAGGAAAAATATCGGCTCCTTCTAGACCCAAGTTACAACATCTGGAAAAAAGAAAGAGACAAAGATGAAGAAGAAGAAGAAAAATTAGGAGAAGAAAAAGTAGTAGAAGAAGAAAAAGTAGAGGAAGAAGGAAGAGTAGTGGAAGAAGAAAGAAATAGGGAATCTACCAGGAAGAATGAAGAAGATCAAAGGTAGGTTGTGGATTCAAAAAGGTCCTCCGAAGAATCCTCCTCCAATGATGATGTATTAAAAGGCTTGTTATCCAAGTAGATAAGGTTCCATCTAGTAATTCCTCCAGAACTTCTAAAACTCCCCATGATTTAAGGTAGTGTAGATTTGGACAAGATTTTTCTCATTCACAAGTTGTTGTTAGGGGATGCATTGCATGCATCTAGAAGAAAAGAAATCCTAGAAATGCATCAGAATGGGAAAAAGCTTATTAATGATGCCCTCAAAGCTTTGCAAGAGGCCACCCCCAATATATCAATTGATACATCTCTCGCTTTGATAGAGAATATGAGACTTTTATTGGACTCCTTTAAGGAGTATGCCTTTGGACTAAGTTAGAAGACATTGCAAGAGAGTGAGGAGAAAATGGAAAAGAAAATGCTTTTGAAACTTCATGATAAGTGTGCTCTGGAAAATTCCAATGTGAAAAAGAGCCTAAAAGTTGTGCAAGCTTGTGATTCTGAAGAAAATAATGTATTTGCTTACTCGATAAAGTGGTCAGATGCCACACACAATATCAATGATGTAATGGACTCCATTGATTCCTGGTTGATAGCTATTTCTAGTAGGGTGATCCCACAATACTGGTTTACAATTTTTGGCCAAACTGGACACTAAATTGATTTTTTCTAACTAAATCTTCACTTTTGGGTACCTATAGCGGCTAAACCATGAGGAATTTGAAGATGATGCAAACTAGTGATTTGTGAAATTTTTTCTGTAGATTCTAAATATGTTTTTTTCAAAATTTTTGGAATCATATTGCACTTCTTTTTCTATCTCCTTTGAAAACTAGTTTTTTTCAGTAAACACCATTTTTAAGGAGTGACACTCACTGTATAATTTTTTTTTTTACATGAAGGATAAAATTCTATTTTTTCAAATTTAGATTTGTAACTACAATATATAGTTCTTCCAATTAGTTTCATATTATTTTATTGAATATTTTTTCCTTAATAAAGTTTCAGAGTCAAACCAATTACAATTTAGAAATAGGCTTCAACCTATGATAACACAACTTTTTTTGCATCTATCAAAATTCAATTTTTTGTTGATCAACAACTTCAATATATGGTGCAATCATATTTTTCAACTTTTTTGATAATATTCTATTTTTCCACATGTGCAGAACATAAAGCTTGATTTTCAGTGAAAAACCTACATTCACAAGAAATAAAAAATAAATATAATAATAAAATTCAATTTATTTAAAATTATACTTTTTGGGAAGCTTATAATAAGGAATACATACTTACAAAAAATAAATTTTAAATGAATTCATTTGATCCCCCAAAAGTTAAATCAAAAGTGGTTTTTAATGAGCATTTTGATAGGTGTAAAGGAGACTCCATTATAGGTATGGTTTAAAACTAGATGGGTTCTATCTAAGGGGGTTTGATCTAAGGTAGTTTGATCAAACTCTCTTCAATTGTAATGATTTAAATGGAAATTTTTAAGGCTTAAATCATTATATTTTCTAAAAATATGTGATTTTAGCAAAAATCAAAATCTCCCAGAAATTGTAAACTAGCTATGTGGGATCACCTAGTACATACAATGCATCTAAGGATAGAGACATGTCAAACTGGTATGCTATCACTGCTCACATAGAGAAATTATTTATTTTACAAAAGAAAAATGAAGACATCATCAGAAGATTCAGTCAGTTAAGTGACCTTGTGAGAATGGAGTACACTCAGGTGGCCAATGCTTTGGAAAATGCAAAAAAAATAGAAAAGATCAATCTAACTCCATGCACTTTGGATGATGCCGAAGAAAGCCTCATGGAACTAGAATCTCTGAACAAAATGCTAATATCTACTAAGAAGACTTGGGAGAATGGTACTTGACAACATGTCAAGGTATACTGAAGGAGCTTCAAGAATCACCTTCCTCCGAGTAATGCTTTTTTCAGTTTTCATATTTTTTGGACTGCCCTTTGTCCTTGATGTCAAAGGGGGAGAGAAAAGGGAAGAGAAAAAGGGGAGAGTTTGTTGAACACATGAGGTTACATAGGAGGTTTGTAAATTATTTTGGCATATGTTTCCATCAATGACAAAGGGGGAGATTGTTCGAAGAATGAAGAATAACATCTCATTATGCAACTTTTGTGTTGTCATTGATGTCACCATGTTATATGAGTTGCAATTGCAAGTTTAAGTTCTAGCTTGATCATGTATTCTGAACTAGTATGCAGTAATTATCCTCTGGTATTTTTGGTTTGCAATCCTCTGCTGATGAATATCATAACTTGCGGTTTTGGGAAATGGTTCTCAGATGTTAGAAGCTTGTAAGCTTAGAATTTCATGTGTACATGTGTTCGCATGGCGAGTTGGCATTATTCTATTGTTACATTTTGTTATTCGGTCTATCCTTGTTTGACCTAATGAATAGATGATGTTTTAATGAATTTATTTTGTGTCGCAGATGTATTTGTGACCTATCTAGGTCCATGCTGACATGTAGCATGTTGTGTGCTTGAATTGTTTTTGGAAAAGTTTTGTACAACTTTGAAGCCGAAAGTTAATACTTTTGGTGAATAAGGGTTGCATCTAATTAGGCCAACCTAATTGATCTTGTGGATGAGGCAGATATATATATTGGACAATTTTGAGATTGATTGTGGAAAAGTGGATAGATAAGTATGTGAAGATGATGAAGTGAGTAAAGTTAATTTACTGAGCATCAAAGGAATTGAATCAAAACTTGTTAGGTGTAACTTGTTAGTTCATTCTGGTTGTGGCCCATTTTTGGGTATGTCTTGGGATCATGTTGGTAAAAGTGGCAATATATAATGATAAGACATGTGGTGACAACTTTTTTAACCAAATTGATGAAACAAAAAGGGCTTAAAGAGATTCTCAACATGCTAATAAAATAATTTTATACTTTGAATTTAATAAATAATTATTATTAGTGCCGGTCCTGCTTCGATTGGTTAAGGTGTTCCTGTGAGAGAGAAGCCCACCATAGGTTAGACTCTCCCGTGAGTAGGTTGGTGTGTCCACTTATTAACTGGAGTCCGCGGTAAAAAGTTTACAGCGGTGGGGAGTTATATGGGGGGCCATGCTGCACCCGATTCCCCTCGTTAAAAAAAATAATAATAATAATAATTATTATTCATTTTCTATTTGAATTATGACTAAAGCCCTGATTGATAGGCTAATTGAAAATCATCTATAGTTTTCAAATGGTATCACATTTTTTGAATCTGAAACATGTGTCACATTCTATGCTTTGCATACTATAGGATTAAAAAATAAGTTTTGAATTTCATGAAGTTTTGACCAAGTTAAGGTGGTCAGACATACAAATTTTTAATATTTTTTAAAAGTTGTAATAAAAAAATCATAATTAATTATTTACTTGGAAAAAAATTACAAAAAAATATGCATCACATCCAGACATGAGTCCTCTACTTATATCTAAAATATTATTAAAAATATTATCATTTTATTGTGGTTATGGTGGTTAGACAGACACCTACTTCTTATGTTTTCCTTGAAATTTAAGTACTACTGCATTGAAATTTCAAATTTTCATGAAATAGATTTAAAAATAAATAAATAAGCCTAGTAGTTTAGAAACTACATTCAATTTTCAATAGATTATTTTACATATTTTTGAAATAATATAGATAACTTATTCAAATTTTTACGTTAAGTTGCCTAACTTTGATTTTTCTAATTTTTTCCCCACTTAAGGGCCTATTTTTTCCATGATGATCCTACACATACAATTCTATATTGTATCTTTGTAGGTAGTGAGCCTCTCATTTTGGAAAATGAGTCTTGGTAGTGAGCCACCCTTTGTAATATCTTATAATCAATTATACTATATTGCGAGCTAATACTCACCATGGTTTTTCCCATTTTGGGTTTTCCACATAAAAATCCTGGTGTTCATCTATTTTTTGTTCTTATGTTCTCCTAATGCTCTTGCTCATTTTTATTTTTATATGCACTGGATTATTTGGATGGTGTTTGTTCAATAAGTTTAAGAAGATACTAATTCACCCTCCTCTCAGTATCTTGGGTATTCAATAATTTCTCCAAGAACTTTTCCTTCACATTATCCAAAATGTGAATAGTTTCACATCCTAAGACCATGAACAATCACAATGCTGCATATTTGAAAGTAGATAGAAATAATTTAAGCTTTTTTGGATCATTTTGATAATCATAACTATGAAATAAAACATCAAATTCAAAGAGAAACATGTGAGGATCTTCTATAGAAAGTCCCTCAAAAACTAGGAAAAGTAGAATGAGTTATATTTTTCATGGGAGCATCTTCTACTTTATGGGAAATAGGAAATTCAAAGGTGACATGATTATTATTGGCCAATACTCTTTCACCATTGTTATTTTTTTTTATTGTTGTTGCTATTGGACATGGTTTCAAATTCCCAAGGGGTGTAAAAAGATGAGAACTTAGGGTCTTTGTTTATTAGAGTTTTCCACTTTGAAGTTCGTAAGATTCTTGAAATAATTTACCAAGCTCCTTAGATGGATATTTTGTGGTCTCTAGTAACTCTTTTTGGATTCTAGAAGGTGACTTAAAATTAGAATCGATAGTGGTGGACTCAATTACACACTTTTCAATATCAGGTTCAACTAATTCCTTTTTTGATGGTGTATTCATAATTAATGGCTTTAATCCTTTTTTGAGTTTTCTTATTTTGAACTATTTCCTACATATTTCTTAACGAACCTTCCCTTACTATCTCTAGTGTAATTCATGCATCTCTATGATATACATCAAAGAAAACCAAGGATAATCATCTAGGTGAGGTTGATAGTCATGTGGACTTTCACCTTGGTGCAATAGTCCTAACTTAACTTATTGTATTTTCAACCCTTTAACACCTTTCCCCAACAATGGTTCCAATTTTTTTGGAAAAAACTATGATGAGAAACTTTAAGGTTATGATTGCATTCTTGGTAGGGTATCTAATTCTGTTTGTTGTGTGAATTTCAGCTTGTAGAACTTATGAAAGATGTTGAGTCTGTATACATAAGGATATAAAACAACAAGCTAAGTGAAGAAAATATCCATCTAAAAACACAATAGTTATTTAAAATGAAAATATATTTTCACTCTCCCACTTTTGTTCTATAATAGGAAGTAAGAAGAAGTGGGATAGGAACTATAACAAAATTTATGACATGAACAATATCAGAAGTTATGATAGGAACCATTATAGTAGTTGTGATAGGAACTATTGTAGACTACAAAATGACAGTACAAAAAATTCTAGAATGAAATTCTTGATTCAATCCTCAAATAAATAGATTAACATTGTAAAATATCAATAAATAGCTTATCTAAAAACTAGTAGTATTTAATCTAATTCAATCACAATGTAACAATAGTTCAATTTAAACAACATTAAATCACATTATAGAAAATTGAAACCGCATATTACCAACATAAAACAAATAAATATAATGTTGGTGATTCAAGAAGTGTGCCCTTGCTCCTTGATCACCCAACAATGAAATAAATTATTCCTTTTTACACCATGCTACTCATGCAAACCACTTAATAAACTTGAATAGTCTCAAAAGAAAAACAAATTTCATATGTTGTCTTATTCTTTTGTTTGCAAAGCATAGACACACACACACACATATATTGGGTTTGCTATCTAAGCTAATCTAAAAAGATCTAAGATAAGGATGGTTTGTTTTGGCCTACGACAGCAAACTAAAACCAAAGCCTGATAATTACAAAACATAGGCCGTTGGCCATAAAACAATCTTTAAACGATTAAAGAGTATTTTTAGATATTGCAACAAAATATGGTAATCAACTTCCTTCTTCTCCATGCACTTGATCAATTGCAACTTCATCTGGGTTATCTCTTGCCATGTTTAATCAACAAAAAAAATCAATATCTCTATGGTTTTCAACATATTTATAGTAGTTTTTAACTTCTCAATTTATTAATTATCTTTATTTTCCTAAGGCATTAATATTAGGAAGGATGAAAAGAGTAATGAAATAGATGGAAAAAAGGTAATTTAGGAATGGTAAAAGTAGGAAATTTCCCCTCTCATCAGTTTCTATAAAGAGGTTGATCAAAGAATATCTAACATCCATCGTATAATTTTATTTATATCATTGTTGATTGGACCAATGGATAATTAATATATTTGAATCACAATAATAGATGCATTGGTTTTTTGATAAAATAAAGAGAAAAAATTTATCCTTTTATTATTTTTCCAGTACATCCTAGGATAAATTTATCGCATCGAATTGAGTACATATTTTTCTATGAGATTTCTATTGATGTATTTCAATCATCATCAATTCAACTTACTTCATCATATCTTACAATGCACAAGTGTAAGTGATGCATGGTGAGGGTTTTCTATGAATTCATTTAATGTTAAAATGAATTCAATAAAAAAGAAATTAAATTCCCTAATACATACTTGTTTCTTTTTGGAGAGTTTGTGGGAATTGTTAAATAAGGTTCAAGTGATGTGGTTTGTTTTTAAGGTAATTCAATATTTAAATTTGGCTTTAGACTAGATTTTATAGAAGCTAATATAAAAGTAATAAAAGTTAAGAAATCAATTATACAAAATCAAGGTTTATTAAAGTTGAAATAAATCTTGATTAAAGAAATATGAAAGTCCTAATTACTTACCTCTTGTTTGACATGTCTTGCAAATAACATGATATGGGGCTTGTAAATGTTGTTAATGTGCAAAATTCACTTAGGTTCTTTTTATTTAACACTTATTAGTAAAAATGTATGCACTTGAATGACTTTCTTTTGTTATATCTTTACATAATGCATGCAAATTTTACATACATATTATGTAATGTGTGTGCATTATGGATTGGTAACTACCAACCCACATATATGCATGTAATGTTTACTTTAACATAATACAAATGTGTTGTTGAAATTCAAGGATTTGGCTACTTTTTTCTCCCAATTTGGTGAACTCACTTTCCTCCATGTCTCTATCTTTGAGCATTTCCACTTTATTCTTTTTTTTCCATTAGAAACCCTTTGAAGATTCCAATTATTATTGTCCACACAATCAAACAAATCAACCAAGAAACATGGAGAATTAAACACTTCTAGACTAATGTGGGAATTAAATACAGATCAAGTAATTTAATTTTGTGAGAACTTTGTTTTTATTTTTTTGTAACAAGCTATATCCAAGTGTCAAAGGTGCATGTCAAGGTTTTAAAATTGTATCCTCTATAGTTGACCTATAAATGTGATTTTTTACTATCAAATTTTAGATATACATGTAGGGATGTCATATGTATAAGTATAGATCTAATCTAAATGAATGGAAATTAACTATTGAGAATGATTAAGTGTTCCATAGATTATGAGAATGATCTAATATTTCTCTAATGCAAATAAAAAAACTAATTCATCCATGGAGTCATATTATTTCCTTATTAAGATTGATTATTATAAGAAATTTATAAGGATTGTAACATCTTAAATTGTCACCCTGACAATTTCACACTAGGTTTAGCTCCCTACTATGTGCTTGGACCCAATTATGCTCTTAAATTGCATGTTTTGTGCTCATTTATAGGAAATAAAAATAAAATTACATGAAATATTATTTAATATTTATTTAATGACACTAAAATCCCAAAAATGGGTTTGGAATAGGGTGCCACCACCCTTTCCTAGCCTATTTTGGCCCAATTTCAAATATGTTATTATTGCCATTTTAACAATTACAAATTTAAATTCATTTGTCAACTTTTGAAAATTAATTTAATAGGAAAATAAATAATTGCATATACATACTCGACTATTTTCCACCATTTAAACACCGAGGAAATTTGAATATATCAATTATGGATCCTAAAAAGTAGTCAAGAGAAGAATAATAAAAATTTACAACACTTATTATCAATCAAGATTCATTTTTCCAATGCATAAAGCTTATATGTGAGTTTGTTCATGTTTTATGTTAATGTAGTTTACAAGTACTAACACTTGTAGGACCTTTAATAAAGAAAACCAATTCTCCTTGCATGAGATGAGTACAATGAATTTAGTCCATCAAGGAAAATAGATATGAGTGGTAAGTTTTAGCACTTGTCATTTATCATTTGTTTTTATCCATTTGGCTCTGACCAACTAATTGTAAGCACTCTTTACACCACCATCTGTTGTGGAGGTGGAAGCACCAAAATGTGGTTTGACTTAGGCAAGACCTTATACAACACAAACCTTTCTCCCCTCTTTTATGTATAGGTGGAAGATCTAAAGTGGATTTGGGAGAATATTGAAGACCTAATTAGAAGATAAAGCATTCAAGCCTTCTATGTCAACAAATTAGGGTAAGTGGAATTAATCATCAACAAATGAAGTTTCGAAGATGAGTCTAGGAAGGAAGAACCTATAGACTATGACCATATAAGACCTATTCAAAAATTCCTAAGATCTACATTATTTGGTGTAGGGCACTAGCACCTCTATCTAGACACTTTGAGTCCAAATTTACATGCCAAGTTTCTCTATCTCTGCACTTTGTTGTTCTATTATTCTTAAATATGTGTTTTAGATTTGCATTTCTTTGTATTTATGTCATTTTTTGGTAGCTTCATAGTTTACCTATATATACATTTGCATAATCAAATCAATTTATTTCATAATCAATTAAATCAATCTTATTCCACCCAAAGAATAACCAAAACCCTGATCCACCATTTTAGCTCTTCCATTGAGGTAAGTAGCCAAGTGGGTGTATGTGATCAATTTTTGTTATCTCTAATGTAATGTAGGAGAAACTATGATTTAGACCCTAGATCCCTTTATTCCCACATCAAAATTTACCAAGTGGGTGTATGTAGTCAATACTTTTAGCCAATATTGGCAGCTTGTTGGTTTGGCTTCTAATGTTGATGCGAAGAAAGATTGATCCAAGTAATCTATTCATTAGGTTTATGATCTCTTTCTCCACATCATAATTTGGTTTACTCAAGATATCCTATACTTGAAAAATATTTTGATTTTTTTTCTTATATCGAAATTATACAAAAAAAATTCAAAAAAATTGAATCTCTTTATGTTTGTAAAAAAGTATGTTTGCATTGAATATTAAGTCTTGTTTCTTTAAGCTTTATAATAATTTAAAATATAGTCTCATTTGAATATTAATAATACATAAGATCTATAGATAAATTTGATAATTTTCTAAATTGGCACATGAATTTGTTGAAAATAATTACATTTAAAAAAAAATGGAAACCCTAGTTCATTGCATTAGGTCACATATTTACCAATCTAGAAAAATTGCAATTTTTTTAGTATCAGACTTGGACAATCATTAGATCTCTATAAATTGTAACACCTATCAAAAAATTCAAAATTAAAAATACTTGCATCTCTGGTCTAGGGAGATAATACACTTGACCTACTTATTTTCAACCAGTTTTCAAAGGTAGAGTGATATATGTATTTGAACCATTGATTTTTTGTTCCTAGGGCTTCTCTAACTCTTCTAGGGTTTTTCACCTAAAAGGAGATAAGTAGGCCAAAAACGCTAATGGTTCATTCAAATAAAGTTGTGTTATGTTTTCTAACCTAAATGAAGCTAACTAAATCCATTTGAATGATCTAAATGAATGAAAATGAATGCAAAAGTGCAATTAATCCTATGTTTGAAAACACATTGTGATATGAAAACAACTAAATGAATGAAGAAATTATACAAAATAGAAAGGAAAGGGATGAATCTGAGTGCACTTGGATGAAGTGTGATGATTTTGAAGTGTTTTAGATGCTGAAGGAAATCACTGATTTTTCAAAGTGGGACTCATTCACCTAGGGTGGCGAATTAGTCCTCCTCCTAGTGAAAAACTATCAGAAGCAAGTATTTGTCTATTGAGATCTGAAATCTAAAAAAAATCATATTTTCAATCCTAAGGTGGGACTCATTCACCATAGGTGGTGAACTAGTCCTATCCCAAATTTTTGAAAAGTCAGGAGACAACTTGCAACACTAGATCTCGAAAAGTCTACTTGTTGGGTTGCCAAAGTCAATTCTATAGAAAATGAACAAAAAACCTTCTTCAAGCTTGAAATAGACTTAAGCTGACTTCAAGCACCTAGTTGACTTGAAATCCAATCTTCAACACCAAAAATCTTGTCAAATCTGCATACCTAGGTTAGCAAACAAACATGCAATAGGGGGAAATTGTTTAAGGTTAGTGAATAGGGGTTTTCCTTGGTCAAACCACATTTTGGTAATCAAACCTTCAATAAAATAATGAAATGAAAAGGAATGATAAACTAACAACATGAAATTTCTATTAACTTACCAAACCCTTGATGATGCAATTTTGCAGTAATGTTAATGGCTACTTCAAAGTGCTTGAATAGTGCTTGAAAGGATGTAAATTGCTTGAAATATGAGATGAAATGCTTGAATGAGTGAGGAGATGTAAAATGAGGTGAAAATTACATATTTATACACACTTGTGCCTTAGTTACCCATTCATACCTCATCACAGGCTGACATCAACTGATTTTGAATAAAATCCTAAAAGGAAATTTAAAATATTTTGAATTTGGGGCCAAAGGGGACTCATTCGCCACCCATGGCCAATGGGTCCCACTTAGGACCTAAAAAAAAGTGTTGGTAAATATGTTGTATTTAATGTTATTTTTTAGGATAATACTAAAAAATACACTTAATTAAGAATATGAGAGCATAAAGGGGCCAAATAAAGCATGAAAAAGGGATAAATAGTGAAGATGTGCCCAGAAAAGCGTGAAAGCTTGTTACAAGACTTTACAAATCTTCAAATATAGGGCTTGTTGATGAATAAAAAGGTGTTTTTTATGTGACTTGTAATAAATAGAGTCTATAAGAATGTAGAAATGTCTTAAAACACTTCACAAGACCTCATTCTTTAAGTTTTAGTACCTAAATAAGCATGTTCAAGCCATGTCATAACATAAAATTATAGCAACATAGTTCCAACACCATGAAACGAGACCTAAAAGGCCATGCAAATGATAAGGGGCCATTTTTCTATGGCACATTTAGCCTCCAATTTAGTGAGAGGAATAATTTGCTTCAAACTCACACTAAAGTAGCCATGAACATCGAGAGGAGGGTTCAAATGCATTTACACTAGCAAGATGAAATGCAATAGTCAAGAGGGATGATCAAGCCCCTAGGATGAAGATCCCGTTGAAACTAAGCATAAGAACAAAGGAACAAACAAGTGCTGAGATGAATTGGATGAAGCTTTGATCATCAATCCAACTAGTTGTGGATTAGATCTAGGCTAATTTTTTGAAAAAGAGAATGTCTACTCACTTTGGGGTGACAAAACACAGGATGGTCCACCAGGTGAGAAGCCAAAATGTACTCACTTTGGGCCATATAACTAGTTTTCTATGGGGTGAGAAAGCTCAAAAAAGGTAAGATACATACGCTAGTTGCTGTGCACTCACAAACAAACAGAAAAGTGGATATGGGGAAAAGTCATGCCGCTAGGTGGGCTTCTCACTCAACCATGCCAAAGTTATACCTGTTGATAAATTTAACAAGGTGCCACAAGGAAAAAAATTATGAATAAAAAGACAAAGTACAATAGTCATGCAAGTTGTGTTATGCAAGGTGGAAAAAATGTAAAAATGCAAAAATGTAAAGATGGGAAAATGTAAAATGTAAAAATGTAAAATGTTCGAAGGATTCTTGTTCAGTTCATGCAAGGTAAGTCACTTAGGGAACATTGTCCCTAATGTATCCAAGAGAGGACCAATCAAAGAATAGTATATTCACAACTTAGGGGATGCAGTGTGTCGCATCAGGCCACCGAGAGGAATGTAATATGCCAAGAAATATCACACTTATGAAGGACATCACACCCAATGTCATCTAAAAAGTGAATGAACACATCACATAAACGGTGAAGCTATACTAGGAACCAAGAATGCAAATGAAATAATGGTAATGTATGCCCCCCACTTTAAATGAATTGCTACACATCGTTCTGTTTGCAATTACTTTAAAGTAGACAAGAAACGGAAAAGAAAAAAGAAAAAAAGGCATGAGAGCCAACTTGGAAAGCCCTATGCCAAGTCATATGTTTTGAAGTTAGGCTATGTCATGTCAAGGAAAAATGAAAAACGAAGAAAGGGAGTTGCCCCCCAAAAAAGAAAGCACACCAAACACATAATAGATCTATGGATTTGGTGTTTGTATGTTCATTGCTACAATATGTTTTTAATGAAAGAGCGTGGAGCTGTCATGATTCCCCAAAGCACATAGAACTGGAAGAATGACACAAAGAGAGTGAAAAAAAAAAGGAAAAAGAAAGTCTATTTTGGGTCAACATGGAAGAGACATTATGGTCTCAATGCTTTGGATCATCCCCAAAAGGAGAAGACAAGTGAAACAAAAATGAAAAGGTGAAAGAAAATGAAAAATATTTTGGGTCAACATGAAGGAGACATTTTTGTCTCAATGTTTTGCATCATCCCCAAAAGGAGAATACAAAAAAAAAGAGAAAAAAGAAAAATACCTTGTGGGTCAACATGGAAGAGACAGAGGGTGTCCCTACGCTTTGCCTCATCCCCAAAATGAGGAAAAAAAACAAAAGGAGAAAAAGACAAGGATCTTTTGGGTCAACATGGAAGATACATAGGGAATCTTGACACTTTGTGTCATCCTCAAAAGGACACAAAACAAAAGTGAAAAAAAAGAAAAGGACCGTTTGGGTCAGCATGGAAGAGATATAGGGTGTCTCTATGCTTTGTGTTATCCCCAAAAGGTGGAAAAAAAACAAAAGTGAAAAAGACAATGTATGACATATAGAAGAAGAGAGATACAAATAGAAGAAGCATACAAAGAGAGGGAATATCAAATGCACGATACGGGGGAACACGATACACACATGAAAAGAAAAACAAAACAAAACAAGTAATGCAAATGCAAGTCAACCATTAACTAATTTATTGGTTTCTCAATCTTAAATGAATAAGGAAAAAAGGAATAACATAGTTAATAGATAAAGACAAATGCATTACAAGGACAAGGCTAACAACTTCTTTCCCTCCACAAAGTGTAAAGGAAAGAATGAACTGAGGTGATTGATGGGAATGGATCATGCAATAGTGACAATAGGGAATTCTACAACTATGGCATGATGAGGGGATTATAGTGTTTTAAGGTATGATGGGGAAGCAATTAATAGCAGTGAAGTGATACTTATCTAGTATATCCTTCAATGTCTAAAATTCTTCAGTACAATGTCCAAGGATGTGATGATATTTAAAAAATGGTATGTTAGAGTCTTTCAGATGAATAACCAACCTATTCATAGGTGGTAAAAGTATAAGACCTTTATTTAAGAGCAGTTGAAGTCTCCTTTCACATTTAGGTGGAGGATGTTGAGGAAACTTAATATTTTTGAGTTTGTAAGGTTGTTTTTGCTTCCTAGATTCACCTTGTTCATGAATAGGAGGAAGAGGACCCATAGGGATCCTAAAAATCCTTGTCATTAGGAGATAATGGTTTTTCACATGTAAGGATAATGCTTAAGTTAGGAGGAGCATTCAAGATCACTGTTCGAGCATTCTGAAGTATCCTAGGTTGAAGAGGATGTCTATTAGGATGAGAAGGATCATGATATCCTAGTCCAATTGTGTGTGCTTTGGTTGATTGTTGTTTAAGAAGTTGATGGATGTCATGTTCATGTTTTGTGTCACAACCTTGTTTACTTAAGATGGCCAATCCTTTACCATATGTCGTTTCAAGGTTGATAAAAGTGTTGGTGACTTTGTGATCATAAAAGGGTCATGAATATGAGTTGTGAGAGGGACTAGGTCCACTTGAGAGAGGAATCTTAGGTCCTATAGTGACTTCAGGATGTAAGTATGCAAAGTGACCAGGAGGTACAACAGTGGGAAGATCTTGTGACCTCATGGAGGGATAAAAGGTTGCATTTGCTTCTAGGTTATCAAGGAAATTATTGTAGAACTTGTTCATGCTAGAATCATCTTCTCCAATGATGTCTAATTCACGTGGAGGAAAATCATGAGGAGTTAAAGGAGCATGATGTTGTTCAAGGTCATTAGGGTCACAACCAAAGGCACAACTGGACATGACTACCAATGACTTTAAATAATGAATTCCAAAACTTATTGAAAGAGAATTCCATAATGGAAATAAAATAAGATGCAATAAATAATGAAAAAAAGATTCTAGAAAGTAAAAAAAAATGCAGAAATAGGAAGTAGTAATGTAGAAAAATGTTAAAAAGATTACAAAGATGTTCAAAAAGTGCAGAGGGACTGATTCACCCTAGGTGGCGAATGAGTCCCAGTATGCAAGATTTTTGTACTTTTTAGAAATTTTAAGATGATTTTAATTTCCTACAGAATGCAAACAATGATGCAGAATACAAAATTTATATGTTTTCAATGAGATGCAATGCAAAAATTATTTATCTAAATGAAGCTTTCACTAATACAAGATAAAGTGTTATAAAATGCCAAAACAGAACAATGTACCAATTGAATGTTAATGCACATGAAAACTAGGATGCAATATGAAATAAAAAATTCCAAGTGCTCAAAAGTCAGGTTCACCAAAATGAACCATTGATTTTTGGTTACTAGGGCTTCTCTAACTCTTCTAAGGTTTTTCACCTAAAATGAGAGTAGGCCAAAAATGACAATGGTTCATTCAAATAATGTTATGTGTTATATTTTATAACCTAAATGAAGCTAAATAAATACAATTTACTGATCCGAATGAATGAAAACGAATGTGAAACTGCAATTAAAGCTATGTTTGAAAACACACTGTGATATGCAAAACACTAAATAAATTAAGAAATTATACGGAACACAAGGGAAAGGGATGAATCTAAGTGCACTTGGATGAAGTGTGATGATTTTGAAGTGTTCTGAATTCTTATGTAAATTACTAATTTTTCACAGTGGGACTCATTTGCCCAAGGTGATGAATTAGTCCTCCTCTAGGTGAAAAACTATCGGAAGCAAGTTTCTATTTGTTGGGATTTGGAATCTGAAAAAATTTTGATTTTCAGTTCTAAGGTGGGACTCATTCACCACAGGTGGTGAATCATTTCTCTCCAAAAATATTGAAAATTCAGGAGACAACTTTGCAACATGTAATGCCCTAATCCGCAAACCCCAAAGGACAACAACTATGACACAATTTTTTTTTTAAATATAAAATATAAAATATATGCATATTAAGTTCCATTGCATGAGATTCAATTACATGAATACAAGTTCGTCACCTAAGTCCTTTGGGGGTGTACAAGGTAGCATTACGTATTCAAGCCCAAAATGAAAAGATAAAGGAAATTCCAAAATGCATTAGTTAAGTCCATTCATCCATCATAACTATAACATCGAACCATACAAAAGAGATAGACCATTATGAACAAGATAAACTCTATTTAATAACCATACACATGTATACAACATGCTTATAATATGACACCCACTATATTTTATCACATGATTACAATGATACATTTATACTTTACATCAGCTTCTAGCACACTACATAGATCAGATACATAAGTTTACATCATAAACTTCCCAACACATGTGGGAGTAATTCATCAACACATGAGTATAACTAAAATACATAATTAACATCTGGCTACAAGAAAATATTTAGCTCATGTTCCATTAGGAAGGCACTAGATTGTATGAACGCTGGTGGGGAACCCAACGGGGTGTGTAGCAAGTTCCACCCAACCACGTGGGTTTTAAAAAATCCACCCCCCTATGCTAGGAGATGACAAGGAAGAATCCTGGACCAAGGATGTCCAATAGACAACAACAAGATTCAACTCCAAATAAGAGTGACATGGGAATACATAGACAACACAACATCTATAGATTCCAAAATCATCACATTAATAGATCACAAAACATAACATCAATATACCACTCCTAGAGACTTGCAAAATTAACCAATCACAAAGAGTCATTCTCCTACTTAATAAACTAGGTTCAAATCCACAAATCTATGAGTAGACAAGGTGCACAATATTAATAACCCATCTCAACCTTCAAAATAAGGTCACACAACCCGTTCATTGTAATGGAATATCTATACTATATCACATATCTCATCCGTGGTAATCAAGAATTCAAACTGTGTACACCCATGTGCACTGCCCAACACAAATCAAAAGTTGAACTAACATATATAACAACCCCACATAGAATGAACTTCTGTAGAAGACTTACAAAACCAAACAACTCAATTTCCCAACAACGCAAACAAAGAAAACTCAACCAATAAGCAATTTAGACATATAATTAATCTAACATTTAGATTCCCTAAATCTAATCAAATCATCAACGCATTACATGGAATTAATCAACTTAATTAATTTCATTTACAAGAAATAAGAAAATTAACACTATTAGTTTAACTCCAAATTCCACAATAATACACACAACAATAAAAATCAATTTCTCAATAAAAATCATTTCATCTTAAAATAATTACTTGTGCATTTTCATGCACCTAATTAAAATTAATTTTTATAATAAAATCATTTTATTATCAAACATCTACTTAAACTCAATTTCCTCTTTTAAATTATAACATTCTAAAAATAATCCATTCCATGCATTAGCATGCATCTATTGTTAGAATACATTTAAATAAATATATATATTAAATATATATATAACATTTAAATATTTTAATAGTTCACTTACAACTTCCAAACGTAAAAATTAAACATATATATTTAAAATATCTATTATATCAAAGTAGCCAATTAAATAAATATATTTAAAAATATATAATTAAATATGTATAATACATATAATTATACATATGCATATATATATTATTTAATAAACTAAAAATAATTTACTATATTCAAACAATAATAATCATAAAACTAGTGTGTGTTGCGAATTCAATAACTTTTGTTTTCAAATCTGGGTTTTTCTAAAATTGTGTTCATTGGTCCGCCACCAAGTCTTTTAAAACATATAAAAAAATCAGCCATACCGAGTTCATAAATTTTGAGCTATGATTAGTTTAGTGACTCTCTCACTTTGCTGCTTTTTTTTTTTAATATAAATTTTTCTATAGGAAAAGATTTATTATTTTATTAGAGGATTTCATTTTCCCTAATTTATCAGAGGACTTCTTTTTTCAATCCTAGAGAGTTTTTCTAAATTATCTATTTTCTTTTTTGAATTTCCTACCATTTAAATTCATTTCCCTAGAAAGGATCTAAGATTTTCACAATCCTTCTACAAAGGTTTCCAAAATTTTACAACAAATTAACAAACAGCATTTCAAAATATATAAACAAATCCTCTAATTTTTCAATTCCACAAAACAAAAACAAACTTCTACAATTTTGTACAGACAATCTTTTAAAAACACAATTTAAACAAATATTTAAAATAAGGAACCTGGGTCTTCAAACTCAAATTGATGAAGATTGATGCTGAGGCTTCGTATTTCAATTCCCAAGCTTTTCCCAAAGATTTCCTCTTCCAGAAGATGTGCAAAACAATTTCAGCCAAGAATTTCCCTGAGAGCCTTTTCCAATTTTTTTACCAAAAAAACTTCACACAAAATTTTTGTATCCATTCCTGTAAAAACAAAACAAATCTTTTCTCCTTCCCATTAATCCCAATATTCTATTTTGAAAACCCAAAAATTAGAATAGAATAACAATTTTCCATTCTCTCTCAAGTTTTCAAAAATAAACTAGACATGCATTCGTTCTTTTTATTCTTTTCTAAATGAAATCTTTAAATTTTAAATTTCTATTTTATTAATTTCAACTCATAGTTGGCATATTATTAATTATTTAAAATTTTTATTCTATTATTTATCCTCAACTTACTATTTACATTAAATTATCAAAAATGTCAAGTTTTAAAATTATAAATAATGTTATTTACACAATTAATTTATTTATCTTTAATTAGTTACATAACTTTTAGTTTAATACTTTTAAATTTTAATAAAGTTATTCCCAATAACTAACTAATAACACTTATTTTAATTATTTAAATATTTAATTTAAATAATAATATTAATCCACCCAAATACATAACAACACAAACATTAAATAAATAACACAAATATAACTCACGATAGACAACTATCACATAATACCAAAATAACCGAAGTCAAGGACACACAATACCACTAGACACATGATGGGTTGACAGACTTGGGATGGAGAGACTTCTTTGTCATCTTTGTTTCAACATCATACCCATTGAGATAATTTAATGCTCACCTTGTGCTACGAAAATAGGTGGAATCGAGTCTATATTCTTGTAATTTTTGCATACAAACAAGGTTGTGTACAACATATATATAAACAAATGCATCACGTTGTGAGAATGAATCACAGCATAGTAGGGCACTCACAAACGAGTGGTGCTACACTATCCCCTCACCAAAGCTATAATAAACTACAACATCAAGTTGATGTAGGAGCATCCAGTGGTGTAAGGCAATCTTGCATCACCCAAAAATAGTTAAATTTTAGGTTTCTCAGTTTTTAGATGTTTCTACATTTTTGGATACCCTTTTCATCATAATGAAATTCTTAATTTATGGTTTTTGTTTTCTATTCCTAGGTTGAAAGATATTGTAGTTTTAGTTTCCCAGATTTGCACCTGAAAATCTTCCGAGTTAGATTTGAGGCACTTAGAGTTCCCAGAATGGCCCCAAAACTTTCCAAAATTAAGTAGAAAATTTTGAATACATTATTGATCATAGACCTTCCTTAACGGGTTCAAACGTTCAGAATCGAGTCCCTGATCAAAAGTTATGGCCCCGCATGACTCCTTTCTAGAAGATACAATTGCAATGTTCTTTTGAAATTTGAACTTCGCTGTACTTTAAGCCAAACCACCTAAATACAAATTTGAATGTTTTTGGCTCCAAACTAATGAGGAGCTCTATTTATGGGTGGGTTTCTAATTTTTTAGGCAACTTTTTGGGGACAAGCTTGCATATTGCGAAAGGGTTATTCTGTAGCTTTCTGTAACTTGCATGTGTTGTAGAACTTGGGGATTTGAGATCCTATGCATGTAAGAAGCTCCATTT
>VDFB02281492.1:806817464-806840583 GCA_007258455.2 Sequoia sempervirens
TGCTTTGGTATAAATGTATGAAAAATGTGGTAGCATAGAAAAGGTAGTGAACTATTTGAAAAAATGTTTCAAAAAAATGTGGTCTCATGGTGATGAATGCCATAACAAATTCCATGACAAGCAAATTGCTATGGATTGTCATGGCATTCCATCACTGTGAGACTGCATTTCTTTGAGGCATTTTTTCAAACAATTAACTGCTTTGTCTATGTTATTGCTTACTATTATGCTTTGGTAGATTTTTTCCAAGCATCCATAGCTTGTTCGAAAGCACTTGTTTTAGGTTTTTACCCATAGTAATGAAGCATGGAATCAAGCTTGATAAAATGCTTTGGTAGACATGTAAGAAGAATGTGGTGGCATGGTGCTGGTAGTGAACTATTTGAAAATGTTTAAAGAAGTCAGTGGTCTCATGGTGATGGAATGCCATAACTAATGCCATGACAAGCAAATTGCTATGGATTGTACTCGGCATTCCATCACCATGAGACCACATTTCTTTGAGGTATTTTGAAACAGCTCACCGCCTTTGTCTATGCTATTGTTACCATTATGCTTTGATAGATCTTTTCCAAGCATCCATAACTTGTTCATAAGCACCTGTTTTAGGGTTTTAGCCATAGCAGCAAGGCAGTGAACTGTTTGATAAAATGCTTTGTAGACATGTATGAAAAATGTGGTAGCATCGACAACTGTCACCATTTGATATTTATGCAGTTGTAGTATGTTTTGTGCAATGTAATCAGCGATATGAATATAACCAACAAAAATCTATTTTCTATAATTCATGGATTGAACTCTGTATTTTATTTGCTCTCAATGTTTGTATGCTATGGAAATGCCATTACATTTTAAAAAAAAGTAGTTTCTTACTATTTTTCTTCAATTTTTTATGTTTTTTTGCAAATCTACCAAAAAACCCTAGTTTTTTCTACCAAAAAACAATATTTTGAAAAAAATCAATTAAAAATAAACAAATCTAATTGAAAATTTGATTAAAAATTAAAAATTTTACCTGATAGAGGTGGATTCCAAATCGGATATCGGATTTCGCTCTCCACTATGCGCCCCCCGCCGATGAGCCGAAAATAAAAATGAATGAGTTTTGGTCGCGGCTTTTTTTTATATATACAGTTGACCAAAATCGGAATTTGAATCGGATATCCGATTTGGATCGGATATCCGATTCCTTTTGCTTGTGTCAGAATGAGATTTAGCCTTTTGCTTGGGTCGGAATGAGATTTGTTTTACACTGAACAAAATCGGATATCCGATCCAAATCGGATATCCGATTCCTAAAACTAAGTTTTCCCTCTGCCTCGGTAGTCACCCCAGCTCCAAAAAGTCAACTCACCATTTTCGCGTTTTTGAGTCGTAGAAACACGTATTTTTTCCTCCATTGCCACTTTTTGGCATACCATGATCCTGCACATGCCCATCTTTAACATTTTTGCAACTTTTTACAAGTTTTGTATCTAGACTCTAACCAATGACCAAGACCACTAATTGGACCCCAAAAGATATGAAATGGTCTTTCTAGAACTTATTACATAGGAAAACCACACAAAAAAACAAAATGATACTTTTTCCTATTGGAGACATGAAACTTGAGGGTGCCCCTGCACCAATTTAGCATCATAGGGGATGAATCACCTCAAGGGGTATACAAAAGTTTCATCTCACAAGGAAGAATTTAAAATTTTAATGTCACTATTATGAATCAATAACCATGACCTTAGGGGAATTATAAATTAAAACCACCACCAAAGGGGTACATGTCAATAAGTCATATCTCACAAGACATCAATAAAATGGACAAGATGATATGCTCTCCCTTAAAATTTTAGCATACTTTATATTCTGATATTTTAAGGAAAAGAAGGGGGGAGAGGGGATCCTCAAGAAGAATCCACACCTCTAAAACTAGTTATCCTTTCCCCCAAGCATAAAATCAAGGAAAAACATGCTAGAGACTATTGTGTTGCTACCATAGAAGAAATATGGTTGCATGCCATATTGTACCACCATGAATGACAATGAGAAAATATATGAAGCTAAAAATTCCACATTGCGAGGAGAAACACCATAGAAAAGAGATAAATATGTAAAATTATTAGGTATACCAACACATGGAAGAGCACCTAAATCAATAAGTTGTATTTTATTTCTCAAGACCTAATATTCATTGGTGGAATGACCATGCACTCAATGATATGCACAAAAAGTGATTCTCATGAAAATTATTACATGTAGGAGGAGGAAGATCAATTATGTGTGATTTTAGAAGCCTCCAAAAAATATGCTCTTGCTCGAATAGAGGGTAAGGAACATGAGACAATCCATTCTCTTGTGGATAAAATTTAATTTGCTTAACACAAGATGTTATAAATATAGTAGATGATGGAGGATGAGATGTAGATGAAGGAGAAGGTCCCTAAACCTCTTTTCATAAGGTATGGTTTATACTTCAGGGTATGTGTAGGATCATCATGGAAAAATAAAGCCCTTAAGTGGCAATGAAAATTCAAAAAAAATAGAGCTAGGAAACTTGACGTACAAAATGAATAAGTTATCTATATTATTTCAAAAATATGTAAGAATAGAATCTGTAGAAAATTGAATGTAGTTTCTAAACTATTAGGTTTTTTTTTTAAATCTATTTGGTGAAAATTTGAAATTTCAATATAGTAGTACTTAAATTTCACGAAAAAAATAAGAAGTAGGTGTATGTCTTACCACCATAATAACAATAAATTGATAATATTTTTATATAAGATTTTAGATATAAGTAGAGGACTCATGTCCCAATGTGATGCATATTGTTTTGTAATTTTTTTGCAAGTAAATAATTAATTATTATTTTTTCATTTCAAATTTGTAAAAACATAAAACTTATATGTCTAACCACCATAACTTGGTCAAAACTTCATGATTTTTTTTTTAATCCTATAGTATACAAAGCATAGAATGTGACACATGTTTTAGATTCAAAAAATGTGATACTGTTTGAGAGCTATATGTAACACCCCTCCAATTTGCTATGTTTTCTCTAACTGTTCAAATACATTGATAAACCATATTCTATGTTATTGTTATTCTATTGGTGATAGTGGAGCGATGATGGTGTTATATTTTGATGAGATGATACACTATGTGGATGCTTATTATTTTTTGTTATGCTTTTGATTAACATAGTTGTTATTTGAGATAATATTGAATATGCTCATATGTTGATTATTGATGTTTTTTTTTGTCAGTCTTTATGTGACTGTATTGGTGAAGAGGACAAGATTGCATTAGTCGCATGTGAGTTCCCTCCGATTCTGCAATTTTCTCTTCATGGTGTGTATGATTTATTATCTGGATACATGTACGACATATGCTTTCTTGCAGGTTTATAGGTACAAGACAACGACTTCACTTCAATTCACAAGTCTGAATGTGTCCACTACCCAATAGTAATGTTGATTGAGAGATAGTAACGAGTTACCTAGTCAAACCTTTACCCTAGGACAGTGTGTCATCAGTCCATGTATTGGTTGTATTTTTTATCCACATTTGCCTTGTTATTTTCTTTATTGTGCAAGGTTTGTTTGTGAGAATTAATTTATAATGTTATGATTGATCATTTAATTAATCTAGACTATTGATGTTGAGGCTTTATAATTGATAAATTAATTAATTTGATTTATGTTATAAAGTGATTTTATTATTAGATTAATTTGATTTGAAATAAATAAGTTATTTATATTTTAAATTCATAATATCTGTAAAAGATCTTTGGAAATATTTGTGGTTGTTGTAGAAAAGATATTTATTTTGTAACTGGAAGTTAGAAGATATTTTACTACTCTTGTTTGAAAATTGATTCCCAGAGAGAATTATTGATATAGAGAAGAAAGGAGTTATTTTCATGGAAAGAGAGGATGTTGAAAATGGTTGAATTGTTTTTGGGTTTTTTAGATTTTGATATTAGAAGTTCTTGGAAAAGTTTAGGGATCTAGTTTTGTTGCATTCTTTTGGTTATGGATTATTTTCTATTCTCTAGAAAGTGGTAATTCTTTTGGGAAGAGGATTTGGAAATGTTGAAAATTAAAAGGAAGTTTTGCATTAAACTTTGTATTAGCAAATCGTCTAGAACAGGTTCTTTATTGTTTTTGTAAATTTAATTTGAAAAGGGTTATTTAAATTATTATTGTTTTGCAAATTGGAAAGGTTTCTTGTAGAAGAGGATTTCATTATTTGTAGAAGCTTTTGTTTTTAAAACATTCTCGTGAATATTTATAGCCTCTATAGAAAATATATTTTAGATCTTCTGATAAAATTGAGTTTTAGAAATGGATTTACCTTAAAGGAAATTATAGTTAAATTGTAGAATCTCCATTGAAATTAAATCGAAGTTGTAGAAAACTTCTTTCTGTGAAAATTGGAAATATTCTTTTGTAGAAAACTTTTGTTAAAATTTGATCTTCTTGAGCTATCAATCAGAATTATTGTTTTAAATTTATTTATACATATATATATTCTAAAATATATGCATATACATATATATATATATATATATAAATATAAGTTGAATGTCAGAGATTTTGTAGAAGGGTATGTGTAGGATCATCATGGAAAAAACATGCCATTAAGTGGCAAAAAAATCAGAAAAATCAAAGTTGGGCAACTTGACATAAAAATTTGAATAATTTATCTATATTATTTCAAAAATAAGTAAGAATAGAATTTGTAGAAAATTAAATGTAGTTTCTAAACTACTAGGTTTGTTTTTTAAAAAAGGACATCTATTTGGTGAAATTTTGAAATTTCAATGGAATAGTACTTAAATTTCAGGGAAAAAATAAGAAGTAGGTGTCTGTCTAACCACCCTAACAACAATACAATGATAGTATTTTTTTATAAAATTTTAGATATAAGTAGAGAACTCATGTCCTAATGTGATGAATATTTTTTGTAATTTTTTTTAAATAATTAATTATGAATTTTTTATTACAACTTTTAAAAAATATAAAAAAATCGTATGTCTAACCACCTTAACTTGGTCAAAACTTCATGAAATTCAATTTTTCTTTTTTTAATCTTATAGTATGCGAAGCATAGAATGTGACGCATGTTTTTGGATTCAAAAAATGTGATACAATTTGAAAGCTATAGTTTTTTTTCAATTAGTCTATCAATCAGGACTTTAGTCGTAATTTGAATAGAAAATAAATAATAATTACTTATTAAATTCAAAGTAAAGAATAATTTATATTGGTGGAAAGCTTAGAATATCCTTTAAAAATAATTTTCATTTCATCAATTTTGAGTTAAAAAAAGGTTGTCAACCACATACCCATCATATTGCTACTTTTTGGCCCATCATGATCCTGCACATACCCAGAAATCATTTTATAAAAAAATAAATTTTTAAATAAAATTGTCTGTGGAAAATCGTCGTACGACGAATTTTATTAAGGCTAGGAGAAAATTGTTTTTGGAGAAGATCGGGGACTACCCCCATAGCCGCCCCCAACATGGGAGGTGTTGGTTGTGGAGGCAGCGCCCAACGATGTCTTCCATAGGCAGCATACCCCATATGGGGTTGGTTGCGAAGTAGTCAAGGCTCAGCTTGCCTATTATGGTAGTGCCTTAACCTTTGCGATTTTGGTATTTTTTTAATATGTTTTTTTAATATAAAATATATAATTATATTATATATATGCTATATAATATGTATATTATTTCTGATATATATTATATATATTATATATATTATAAATATATATATTTATATATGTATTTTGATAATTGGAAAATGTAAATTATTTTTAAATAACATATTTTTATGTATATATGATTGTATGTATTCATACATATATAACTATATATATATTAATATATTTACTTAAATGATTATTATGTTATAAGAGGAGCATGTAAATGCAAAATTAGATATTTTTATATGAAATATTTTAAAATGAAGATTGGAAAAGAATAATTGGATTATGTAATTAGAAAATATATATTTATTTAAAAATAATATTTATTTAAAAGAATATTATGCTATTAATTAGTGCATGCAATACACAAGTAGGTGTTTTATAATAAAATGATTTTATTAGAAAAAATGAGATTTCTATTTATGTGTGTTTGTGAAATTTGAGTTAAACAACTAGTTTTAATTTCCTTATGATTTGTAAATGGAAGTATATTTAAGTTGAAGTATTTCAATCAAGTATTATTGTTTTATTTAAAAAGGGTATTTATTTAGATAAATATTATTGCTATAGGTGCATGCAAGCATGATAGTTATCCTTTAATGATTGATTATTTTAATTGAGGAAATTGAGTTAATTTTTATGAGTAGTTGTGAAATTTAAAGTTAAACATTTAGTTTAATTCATTGTTGATTTATAAATTGGAGTTATGTTTGAATGATGTATTTCAAATGAGTTATTGATTTATTTGGACTTAGGAAATCCTAATGATAGTTCATTTAATTACATGAGTTGCTTGTGTTTTAATTACATATTCTTCTGTATTGGTGTATTGGGGGGATATTTGTTATTGTGAAAATGTAAGTCTTCTAGAGATTGTAAATTGTGAAAGGCTTGTTGTGTCTTTTGTTCACCCTTTTAGATTTCCTTGGGTAGTGCATGCAGTTGGGATTCAGTATTTAACATCAGTAGGGATGTGCTACCTCTTGAGTATGGTGGTTATTTGTTATCAGTTTTAGTGCATTATCTACCCATGGGTTGCAGAATAAGTATATTGTGTTGTCAATAGGGGAGTGGAATTCAACGAGGGCTGGGACACAAAGTGGTGCCAGGAAAACTCGTGTGAGAGTCATTTTAATCAGTGGAAATTAAATAACCTATATTAGGGGAAAGGGTAGCTTAATACATTTGACTTGATAATTTAGCCTCGATCATTCGCTCAAGGGCTTGTATGAGACTTGAGATGAGTCAGGAAGGCCCCGAATGGCAAGATTGTTATCTTGTCTTCTCGAAAGATATTCAATTCCAAACTGGTTTGCATGTGGGGTCAGGTTCGTGAGAGGTTACCAGGATAACCTAAGATGGGGGTCGGGACGTAGAAATATCTCCTGAGGATAACCAATGCAACCTTTGTGATGACACCCCTCCTATGACAATAGTTGATTTGTATTGTATAGTGGATGTACTTGATTCAGTGGTTCTAGAAACAATGTAACCTTATGTTTTGTGTTTACTAGTACATTGTTTTTTTGTATATTGCCTATGTCTAGAGGTAGTAGGTTTTTCTTGGTTACCTTTTACTATCTCCTAGCATGGGGGTTGGGCCTATGGGTACCACATGGCTAGGTGGATCGTGCACCTTACACTATTGGGCTTTCTCTACTTGTTCCTAATGGTGGGATCTTCGAGTTCAGAGAGCTCATGTGTATCCATGGATATGTTACTTCTCTTATGTTCATTGTATCAATGGGACACTATATATTTATACTCCTTATTTTTAATCGAGGAGGTTCCATGTATTTTGTAATTGTATCATTTTGTATGATCTATCTCATCTTGGAGATGAGCTTTGTAATGGTATTGAATTAATGTAATCTTGGGAATAATTTATTTATTGTACTTGTATATTATGCAATGGGTTAATGCCTTGATGTATGTTGTTTATCATGAGTTAATTTCATATGTTATGGTTAGATTAATTTTGTTAGTTTTAGGATTCACATGTAGATGTGTTGTGTGGTCTAGAGGATGTATGTGTTTAGAGTAGATTACTTTACTTGTTATTGTTACTTTTTTAAGGAAAAAATTAGTTGCACTTCCGTAGTGTTGCATCGTCCTTTAGGTTACGTGGTGGGGTTTTACACTATAGATATTTTTCAATCTACATATCAATCAAGAATTTTGTCATAATTCAAATAGAAAATGAATAATAATTATTTATCAAATTCAAAGTAAAACATAATTTATGGGTATGTGAAGGATCGTGATGGGCCAAAAAGTGGCGATATGATGGGTATTTGTAGGGTATGTGGCTGACAATTTTTTTTACCCAAAATTGATAAAACAAAAAGGGTTTTCAAAGGAGATTCTTAGATTTCCACCACTATAAATTATGTTTTATTTTGAATTTAATAAATTATTATTATTAATTTTCTCTTTGAATTGCGACTAAACTCCTGATTGATAGGTTGGTTGAAAAACATCTATAGCTTTCAAACGGTATCATAGTTTTTCAATCCAAAACATGCATCAAATTCTATGTTTCACATACTATAGGATTAAAAAAGAAAAATTGAATTTCATGAAGTTTTGACCAAGTTAAGGTGGTTAGACATATGAGTTTTTATAATTTCTAAAAGTTGTAATAAAAAATTCATAATTAATTATTTACTTGGAAAAAATTATAAAAAAATATGCATCACATCAAGACATGAGTCCTCTACTTATATCTAAAATCTTATAAAAAAATATTATCATTTTATTGTGGTTAGGGTGGTCAGATAAACACCTTATTTTTCCTTGAAATTTAAGTGCTACTACATTGAAATTTTAAATTTTCACCAAATTATTTTTCTTTCTTTTAAATAAACCTCGTAGTTTAGAAACTACATTCAATTTTCTATAGATTCTATTGTTAAATATTTTTGAAATAATATAGATAAATTATTCACATTTTTACGTCAAGTTGCCTAACTCTAATTTTTCTAAATTTTTCACCACTTAAGGGTCTATTTTTTCCATGATGATAATGCACATACCCTTACATTGGTGGAAAACTAAGAATCTCCTTTAAAAACACTTTTTTCTTTCACCAATTTTACGTAAAAATAAGTCATCAACCACATACCCTACACATACCCATCATATCACCACATTTTGGCCCATCATGATCTTGTACATACCCTTCACATAATCCTTAACTACTTGTTCAATGTTTTTATTATATGCTTATGTGTTGAATCATGATGGGCCAAAAAGTGGCAATATGATGGGTATGTATAGGGTATGTGGCTGATGACTTCTTTTTACCCAAAATTGATGAAGCGAAAAGGGTTTTTAAAGGAGATTCTCAGCTTTCTACCAATATAAATTGTGTTTTACTTTGAATTTAATAAATAATTATTATTCATTTTCTATTTGAATTACGACTAAAGTATTGATTTATAGGCTGATTGAAAAAAATCTATAGCTTTCAAATTGTATCATATTTTTTGAATCTGAAACATGTGTCACATTCTATGTTTCCCATAGTATAAGATTAAAAAAAATGAATTTCATAAATTTTTGACCAAGTTAAAGTGGTCAGACATATGAGTTTTTAAATTTTTTAAAAGTTGTAATAAAAAATTCATAATTAATTATTTACTTGAAAAACATTTATAAAAAATATGCATCACATTGGGACATGAGTCCTCTACTTATATCTAAAATCTTATAAAAAAATACTATCATTTTATTATGGTTAGGGTGGTCAAACATACAGCTACTTATTTTTCCCTAAAATTTAAGTACTATTGTATTGAAATTTCAATTTTTTACCAAATACATATTTTAAAAATAAAAAAAACTAGTAGTTTAGAAACTACATTCAATTTGCTACAAATTCTATTTTTACATATTTTTGAAATAATGTAAATAACTTATTCAAATTTTTATGTCAAGTTAAGTCTAAATCTAATTTTTTTGAATTTTTCACCACTTAAGGGCCTATTTTTTCCATGATGATCCTGCACATACCCATATCCAATTTTAATAGAAATAATTTTATGTCCAACTCCATAATGTTTTTCCAACTTAGATGGAGGAGGAGAAGTCTTGACTACATGATTATGAGAGAAATAAATTCTTTTGCAAGAATTCAAATCCTTTCTAGGCATTGAAATATTAGTGTTAGATATTTCCAATGCATGGAGGATGAAATATAAAGAGCCCTCATCACCATCATGGAATTCTATTTTTGGACGACTTGGTGTAGAAAAGGATTAAACAAATGAAAAAAATATTCCATAGGTTTAGATTGTGATATTTTGTCTCCTCCCACAAAGGAGGGTGTAAAATCTAATGAAATCCAATCATTGCCAAAATAAGTATTTGAAAATGAAGCTATAATTCAATCATTAGCTATAGCTTGAGAAGAGGAATGAAAAGATTGTATTGAAATAATCTGACTCTATTGACTTTGATGATGAGAGTTTATACTTTCCAATGAAAGTAGGTGTAAAATCTAACAAACCTCAATCATCACCCAATAGCATAATCATGGTTCATGAGAATTGGAAGGTGATGATTCAAATTTTGAAGATGGAATCAAAGTATTGATAGAGATGAAAATATTATGCTTGATTTGGGCATGTAAATAATATTTTTCATTTTATTTAACGATATATATCTTGTTATTATATTTATATTTCAATGTAAAATGAAGTGTAGATGGGACTCTCTTCATGGAATGAATCCACAACCTACCAAGAAGAATATTAAATGAAAAAGGGTTAGGCATGACATGGATAAGTTTAAGAAAATTCATAGGTTCTACCTTTATGGGTAGTGCAATTTTACTCATCAATTTCCTACGAATATTATCAAAGCCATGAATAGAAAGACTAGCAGGTTTTGAGAGAGCTTCATCCATACCAAGTTTATGTAAATGGTCAATTCCAAAAGGATTAAGACTTGATCTATTTTGAATAAGAGTACATCTAACCAAAGCTTTATTAATGACCAAAAATATCAGTAGAACATTATGTTTCTTTTGAATCTTAGGAGGAGGTAAATCACTTTGATGGAAACAATATCTAGGTATTTTATAGTAATACCATCCAAAAAGGCTACCAAATCATTTGGTTTAACAAAAGGTGGTACAAAATTCTTTTTCAAAGAATATTAAAGAATAATATGATAGGTAGGTGACACTTACATTAAACCCAAAGAGAGATCTTGGATGGAGTATTATGAATTTTCTCAACAAGATCATACTCTTTATCACTATGTTTAGGAAGGTGAGATTTTGAAGGAAGATAAGGTTAGGGAAAAGGAATTGAGATTGGAATTTTCTTTGGTTTTATATTATTTCAAGAGTTATACATATAGGAAACTCCATGATATATTGGTTGTTGCCACACATTTTTTCATGTGAGTTGTTTTATAAAGTTTAACATATGATCATGAGGTTTCTGTTTGTTTAAAGGTGGTCCAATAATAAGCATGAGTTTAGGTTATGGTTTCTTGTAAATTATGAGTGTAAATAACTAGTTGTGATGCCATTGAATCTATTACATTTATTACTATTTGACATGTTTAGGTTTTAGGAGTCTTAGTGGATGATTTGGATGAGATGAAATCATCAAGGGCTTCATCTAACACATCAAAATCATCACTACTAAAAGGCTCATCAAATTCAAAAAATTCTTCTAAAAAGAGATATGACATAATCAAATGACTTCACTTTCTAAAATTCAAATTATAGCGTTCAATTTCTGATGTTTTGGTTTATTAGGACAAAGTATGATCAAGCACAACAAATCAAGTCTATTATAGAAAGAATTTTTAGAAATAGGGTCCAAATTTGAGCAAAGAGTACTGTGTCATAGAAAAATGGCCCCTTGTCATTTTCATGGCCTTTTAGGTCTTGTTTCATGGTTTTGGAACTATGTTGCTTTGATTTTATATTGTGACATGGCTTGAACATGCTTATTTAGGTACTAAAACTTAAAGAATGACATCTTGTGAAGGTGTTGCGAAGTGTTGTAAGACATTTCTACATTCTTCTAGACTATATTTATTACAATTCACTTAAAAATCACCTTTTTATTCATCAAAAAGCCCTATTTTGAAGTGTTTTAAAGTCTTGTAACAAGCTTTCACACATTTTTAGGCACATCTTCACTATTTATCCCTTTTTCATGCTTTATTTGACCCCTTTATGCTCTCATATGCTTAATTAAGTGTATTTTTGAGTATTATCCCAACAAACAACGTTAAATACAACATATTTCCCGACACTTGTTTTCAAATCCTAGGTGGGACCCATTCACCGTGGTTGGTGAATGTGTCCCCCTTGGCCCCAAATTCAAAATATTTTAAATTTCCTTTTGGGATTTTATTCAAAATCACTTGATGTCGGCCTGTGATGAGGTATGAATGGGTAACTAAGGCACAAGTGTGTATAAATATGCAATTTTCACCTCATTTTACATCTCACTCATTCAAGCATTTCATCTCATATTTCAAGCATTTTACAACATCCTTTCAAGCACATTTCAAGCACTCTGAAGCAACCATTGACATTACTTCAGAATTGCATTGTCAAGGGTTTGGTAAGTTAATAGAAATTGCATGTTGTTAGTTTATCATTCCTTTGCATTTCATTATTTTATTGAATGTTTAATTACCAAAACGAGGTTTGACCAAGGAAAAATTCTATTCACTAACCTTAAACCATTTTTACCTATTGCATGTTTGTTTGCAGACCTAGGTGTGCAGATTTTTCAATCTTTTTGGTGTTGAAGATTGGTTTACAAGTCAACTAGGTGCTTGAAGTCAACTTAAGTCTATTTCAAGCTTGGAGAAGGTTTTTTGTCTGTTTTCTATAGAATTGACTTTGGCAACCCTACAAGCAGACTTTTCCAGATCTGGTGTTGTGTAGTACCCATTCATTCTCACTTGGGATGTGTAGGTAGTCTAGCTAAGGAATCTGAAGAAAAAGATGGAACAAGGACTTATGATGGTACTCTTGTGGGTATGAGGTACATTGTGTTGCTTTGATGCAGAGATTTAATTGGGTAGCTTAAATTTTTGCTCATGATACTTCTTTTATGACATTGAGGTTATGATGATACACAGTGGTTGAATTTAACTGGTTATGCTTATGTATAGATGCAGTAGTAGATTGTGATGCAGTAGAATAGTACTTATTTCATGATGATATGATGTGATCAATTTAGTTTAATAGTCTTACTTTATACGTGATGTAGTTGTTATTATAGCTTTGGTGAGGGGACAGTGTAGCACCACTCATTTATGAGTGCCCTGCTATGTTGTGATTCCTTCTCACGATGTGATGCATTTGTTTATATATATTTTGTACACAACCTTGTTTGTATGCAGGAAGTACATGAATAAAGTCTCAATTCCACCTGCTTTGGCAGGACAGAGCAAACATAAAATTATCCCAATAGGTATGATCTTGAAACAAAGATGACAAGGAAGTCTCCCCATCCCAAGTTTGTCAACCCATCATGCATCTAGTGGTACTGTGTGTCCTTGCTTTGGTTATTTCAGTATTATGTGATAGTTGTCTATCATGAGTTGTATTTGTGTTATTTATTTAATGTTTGTGTTATTTATTTGAGTGGATTAATAGTATTATTTAATTTAAATAATTAAATAATTAAAATAAGTGTTATTAGTTAGTTATTGGGAATAACTTTATTAAAATTTAAAAGTGTTAAAATAAAATTTATATAACTAATTAAAGAAAAATAAATTAATTGTGTAAATAACATTATTTGTAATTTTAAAACTTAACATTTTTTATAATTTAATGTAAATAGTAAGTTGAGAATAAATAATAGAATAAAATATTTAAATAATTAATAATGTGTCAACTATGAGTTGAAATTAATAAAATAGAAATTTAAAATTTAAAGATTTCATTTAGAAAAGAAAAAAATCAAGAAAAGAATAAAAAAAATGAATGCATGTCTAGTTTATTTTTGAAAACTTGAGAGAGAATGGAAAATTGCTATTCTGTTATGATTTTTGGGTTTTCAAAAAAGAATATTGTGATTAATGGGAAGGTGAAAAGATTTGTTTTATTTTCACAAGAATGGATACAAGAATTTTGTGTAAAGTTTTTTTGGTAAAAAATTTGGAAAAGACTCTCAGAGAATTTTTTGGCTGGAATTGTTTTTGCACATCTCCTAGAAGAGGAAATCTTTGGGAAAAGCTTGGGAGTTGAAATACGAAGGCTCAACTTCAATCTTCATCAATTTGAGATTGAGGATCCAGGTTCCTTATTTTAAATATTTGTTTAAATTGTTTTTTTAAAAGATTGTCTATACAAAACTATAGAAGTTTGTTTTGGTTGTGTGGAATTGATAAATTAAGGATTTGTTTATATATTTTGAAATACTATCTGTTAATTTGTTGTGAAATTTTGGAAACCTTTGTAGAAGGATTGTGAAAATCTTAGATCCCCTATAGGGAAATGAATTTAAATGGTAGGAAATTAAAAAAAAAAAAGATAATTTAGAAAATCCCATAGATAATTTAGAAAACCTCTCTAGGATTGAATAAAGAAATCCTCTGATAAATTAGGGAAAATGAAATCCTCTAATAAAATAGTAAATCTTTTCCTATAGAAAAAATTATATTAAAAAAAAAAACAACAGAGCAAGAGAGTCACTAAACTAATCATAGCTCAAAATTTATGAACTCAGTATGACTGATTTTTTTATATGTTTTAAAAGACATGGTGGTGGACCAGCAACAAATTTTTTAGAAAAACACAGATTTGAAAAAAAATTTATTAAAGTTGCAACACACTAGTTTTATGATTAGTATTGTTTGAATATAGTAAATTATTTTTAATTTATTAAATAATATATATATATATGCATATGCATAATTATATGTATTATACATATTTAATTATATATATTTAAATATATTTACTTAATTGGCTATTTTGATATAATAGATATTTTAAATATATATGTTTAATTTTTATGTTTAGAAGTTGTAAATGAAATATTTAAATATTTAAATGTTATATATATATTTTAATATATATATATTTATTTAAATGTATTTTGACAATAGATGCATGCGAATGTACAATGGATTATTTTTAGAATGTCATAATTTAAAAGAGGAAATTGAATTTAAGTAGATGTCTGATAATAAAATGATTTTATTATAAAAATTAATTTTAATTAGGTGCATGAAAATGCACAAGTAGTTATTTTAAGATGAAATGATTTTTATAGATAAATTGATTTTTATTGTTGTGTGTGTTATTGTGAAAATTGGAGTTAAACTAGTAGTGTTAATTTTCTTATTATTTGCGAATGAAATTAAATTAAGTTTTAATTCCAAGTAATGCATTGGTGATTTGATTAGATTTAGGGAATCTGAATGTTAGATTAATTATATGCCTAAATTGCTTATTGGTTGAGATTTCTTTATTTGCGTTGTTGGGCAATTGGGTTGTTTGGTTTTGTAAGTCTTCTAGAAAAGTTTATTCTATATGGGGTTGTTATATATGTTTGTTCAACTTTTGATTTGTGTTGGGTAGTGCACGTGGGTCTTGACAGTTTGAATGCTCGGTTACCACGGATGGGATATGTGATATAGTATGGATACTTCGTTACTACGAACGGGTTGTGTGACCTTATGTTTTAAGGTTAAGATGGGTTATCAGTATTGTGCACCTTGTCTACCCATAAATTTGTGGATTTCAACCTAGTTTTTTTAGTAGGAGAATGACTCTTTGTGATTGGTTAATTTCGCAAGTCTCTGGGAGTGGTCTATTGATGTTATGTTTTGTGATCTATTGATGTTATGATTTTAGAATCTATAGGTGTTGTATTGTCTATGTATTCCCATGTCACTCTTGTTTGGAGTTGAGTCTTGTTGTTGTATGTTGGACATGCTTGGTCTAAGATTCTTCCTTGTCATCTCCTAGCATGGGGGGATGGGTTTTTCTAAAACCCACATGGTTGGGTGGAACATGCTATGCACCCCATTGGGTTCCCCACCAGCGTTTGTACAGTGCAGTTCCTTCCTAATGGAACATGAGCCATAGATTTTCTTGTAGCCAGATGTTAATTATGTATTTTAGTTATACTCATGTATTGATGAATTACTCCCACATGTGTTGGGAAGTTTATGATGTAAACTTATGTATCTAATCTATGTATTATGCTAGAAGCTGATGTAAAGTATAAATGTATCATTGTAATCATGTGATAAAATATAGTGGGTATTGTCTTATAAGAATGTTGTATATATGTGAATGGTTATTAAATAAAGTTGATCTTGTTCATAATGGTCTATCTCTTATGTATGCTTCAATGTTATAGTTATGATCGATGAATGGACTTAACTAATGCATTTTGGAATTTCCTTTATCTTTTCATTTTGGGCTTGAATACGTAATCTTACCTCGTGCACCCCTAAAGGACTTAGGTGATGAACTTGTATTCATGTAATTGAATCTCATGCAATGGAACTTAATATGCATATATTATATATTTTATATTTAAAAAAAAATTATGTCATAGTTGTTGTCCTTTGGGGTTTGCGCGGAAGGGCATTACAACTTGGTATCAGAGAGCCAGGTTTACAGCATTGGGATCTTTGGGTAATGTTTCTACCATGTTTTTTTGTGGTGAGTCGTGTCAATACGGATATAGTTCTACCCCCTTTTGTCATTTGGGTGTAGATGCGCATGTTTAGTCTTAGCTTGTTAAGGGTGATAGTCATGTTCAACATTCTCTTGTGTGTCCCTTAGCTTCGAGTCTAAGTGAGGTCAAGGTGACCTTGGAGTTAGTTATATTGTCTTATCTGAATGCATCTTCTGTTTGAGAGTATGTTTGTTGACTTGCTACTATGTGTACACCTTTTCCCTCATTCTACCTCTTTTGATGTATGTGGAGGGTATCTGCAAGATCATCATGAAAAAAAAGCCCTTAAGCGGAAAAAAAATCAAAAAAATCAAAGTTAGGCAACTTGATGTAAAAATTTGAATAAGTTATCTATATTATTTCAAAAATATGTAAGAATAGAATCTATAGAAAATTGAATGTAGTTTCTAAACTACTAGGTTTGTTTAAAAATAAAAAAATCTATTTGGTGGTGAAATTTTAATGGTAGTACTTAAATTTTAGGGAAAAAAATAAGAAGTAGGTGTTTGTCGACCACCTAATACAATAAAATAGATAAAAAAATTTGCAAGATTTTAGATATAAGTAGAGGACTCATGTCTCAAATGTGATGCATAATTTTGTAATTTTTTTCAAGTAAATAATTAATTATGAATTTTTATTACAACTTTAAAAAATATAAAAAATTGTATGCTACGAATACCTTAACTTGGTCAAAACTTCATTGAGAATTCAATTTTATTTTTTAATCTATATATACAAAGCATAGAATGTGAAACATTTTTGAATTCAAAAATGTGATACCATTTGAAAAGCTATGAATGTTTTTCAATCGGTCTATCAATCAAGACTTTAGTAGTAATTTGAATAGAAAATGAATAATAGAATTACTTATTAAATTCAAAGTAAAGCATAATTTATGTAGTATGTGCAAGATCATGATGGGCCAAAAAGTGGCAATATATGGGTATTTGTAGGGTATGTGGCTGAGACTTTTTTTTTACCCAAAATTGATGAAATGAAAGGGTTTTTAGAGGAGATTCTCAACTTTCCATAATATAAATTATGCTTTAATTTGAATTTAATAAATAATTATTATTTATTTTTCTATTAAATCACGACTAAAGTCTGATCGATGGCTGATTGGAAAAATATCTGTAACTTTCAAAAGCGGTATCACATTTTTGAATCAAACATGTCATTCTATGCTTACATACTATAGGATTAAAAAAGAAAATTAAATTTCTTGAAGTTTTGACCAAGTTAAGGTGAGTTGAGACATACAAGTTTTATACTTTTTTAAAAGTTGTAATAAAAAATTCATAATTAATTATTTACTTGAAAAAATTACAAAAATATGCATCTGTCATCGGACACATTCATTTACTTATATATAAGGTACATAAAAATATTATCATTTTATTATGGTTGGGGTGGTTGGACAAGCACTGCTATTTTTTACAATTACTACTCTTAATTTCAAATTTTCATAAATATTACAAACTTTAAATAAACCTAGTGGTTTAGAAAACATTCAATTTTCAGATTATTCTTGGCCTGAAAATATAACTTATTCAAAACACATGTCAAATTGCCTAACACTAATTTTAAATTTTTGCCACTTAAGGCTTTGTTTCTTCCATAATGATCCTACACATGCCTTATATTGGTAGAAAGCTGAATATCCTTTAAAACTCTTTTCATTTTATCAATTTTGGGTAAAAAAAAAATCATCAGCCACATATCCATCATATTGCCACGTTTTGGCACATCATGATCCTACACATACCCTGGATGTTGATTATATTCTCTGTGATTTTAAGGGTTATGTACTGAAAATCCATAATGTGTAATGAAGGTTATAAGTAGAAATGAATAAAATAATGACTTTAGTGTTATCCTAGATTGAGATTGCATGTATTTTTATTGAATTACACTATATAAGTATAAAAGGAATGTATTATAGTGTAAACATACTATCAACTAGTGATTTGTTAAAAGAATTGTGATGGTTCCTTTACGGCTGGTGTAAGTGAGTGACTTGATCATGTAACATGTATGAAATATTATTAGGGTGAATCTTGGAAACTAATTTAACAAACTTTATTTAGTGTGTGCCTTGCAAAGAAATCATTTCTTTTATCTCCTTTTGTTCTTGGATGCATAAGTGTTAAGGGAATGCTCTAGGAGTGCATTGGTTATAGAATGCTTATATATGCTAGCTAATTTTAAGTTTTATGAAAGGAATGTTGTGCATGATAAGTTTAGGAATAAATTTGAGTTTTCAAAATTGTTTTCATAAGTATAAACTCATAGGTGAAGTTGATAATATATTATTTGCATCAGTATATAGGAAAAAATCTTATTGCATTGAAGTTTGTAGAGTTTTAGAAGTGTGGTAAGAATGTTGCATTGTATGAGTGTGATTAGGTGTATGGGTAAGACAATATCTTATGTATTTTCGTGAAGTAGAAATTTAAATATTGTGATTTTATAAAAGTGTTGTATCTAGATGGTGTGTAAAGGCCTTGTGTTGATCAAATAAATGTTTTACCTTAGGAGAAAATGTGATGATGTATGTTCATTTAACGAAATCTTGAATAAATGCAAAATTGTTGTGTTGTGTTGTGTGATTGATTGATGATTCTTCTTAATTGTTATTGAATCTAGTATGTAGATAAATGGTAATGTTTTGTGTTGAAAGTAAATGCATTTTGGCATGTATATGATGTGTGTCTATGTTAAGTGCACTCTCCCCTACAAATGAAAATGTTATAACTTGGGTACAATGTTGTTTCATGAGATGAAAATGAAAGTTTCTTTGTGAGTGTATTATTATGAATGATGGAAGCAAATATGAATTCTATAATTGAAAGGCATTGATGTTTATCTCTGGTAAAGTGTATGATGTAGTAAATGGTGATAAACATATATTTTGTGAACCAAGAGGATTATTATGTGATGAAAAAGAGGTTATGTTATCTAGGAGAAAATGAGTGAGAATTGTTTAGGCTTATGGTATTAATTCTAGCTTTAATGGGGTTGATAAAAGTGAACTTTGAACTTGAAGAAGAGGATAATGTTGATATTTAAGGAATTGTAAAAGTGATTAAAGAGTTTAAAATTTTGGAGGAAAAGTATGGAGGATGTTGGGAGTACTTTTTTTTATATGTGGCATCAATCATCTATGTGCATATGAGAATAGGGAATTTTTTTTTTTTTAGGATGGTAGGTATGAATGTACTCCCTGTATTGTGGAAACCAGTATATGTGTAATGTTTGTGTGTTGTGTTAAGCTTGTGCTTTCTTTGTGTTCCATGTGATGATACTACGTACCCATCCATGGGGAAACTGTTGTTTTCCTTGGTGTGGGAATATCCATACCATTCATGGTTGCATGTGTGTTACCAATTGGGGGCTAACCCACATGTGGTTGATAATTTTGTCACAAGAGTATCCAAAAGATAGTAGTATTATACTTTTCTTTTGGTTCTTTAAGTCTCCCAATCTTTGGAGGGATAGTAGATGCCATGCCACTCCAAGGGGCAGGGTGTACGACATACGAATAATGGCGGCGTGCAGTGACCTTAGCTCGACCGATCCCCACGGAGCATACTCACTACTTTCCCTCATGATGGGTCAAGCTACTTGATCCATATGTGTTAGCCTAAACCCCATAGTTTTGAGTAGATCAATATTGGTTTGTCAGTGTATGCCTAGCCATCCATAGGGATGTTGAGTTGGCATTAGCAAGTCAACCTCGTCTATATGAAAGGTGAAACTTGAGTAGCCCCATATTGATATATTCTTATATACATTATATAGACCATATCTACACATGTTCTGACTAAATGCAATGAATACGATGCCACACCCCACTAATGTTCTGACACAGTGTTGGTGATGATGTCATGTTGCTGATGGTAGCGAGCTGGGCTCGAGGACACAATGCCATGTGCATAGATACGTGAAGGTGCACTCTGAGATTGTGTTATGATAGCCTATTTGTGTGATGAGCGTAATGGGGCCTCACACACTTGTAGAGGGATACTCATGTTTTCTTTCGACGGTGTTTGGGCCCATTAGCATATGGGTAGGTCCTAACCATGTATACCTTTGGTGACGGTGAGTACCTGCATGTGCCTTCTCCACAAGGTATCGCTATGCAGGGTGTTTCTATCATGTGCCTACTTCCACAGAGCCATGGACACACTGCCATGCAACATACGACCAGTGCGTACCTTCTCCGGATGGTGTATGACCATGTTGCACTGAGATAAAATATGAGATGGAGGTTGAGGTGTACATCCCATGCAAGCAGCCAAGGAGTGTATGGGCCACTTGGTTAGTCCATGTCGCATGACGACACAAGGTAGGATGTAGTCGAGGAGCACACTCTAAGCCATGTGGATGGCATGCTTATTTTGCACCACATGAAGGCTACTGCTATAGCCTAACGATGTTCCCTCCTTCCTCATTTGGTGGCTAGTATCTAGTCACACAGTGTTGTACAGTGCAATTTCAAGGATTTTGAATTTTCTTTATAATTATTGATGATTTTCTAGTGATAGTGAAGGTCCAAACTTTGTTTATATTTGATTGTGACAGTTTAGCCACACATTGTGATCTTATTTACGTATATCCCTTGAGGTTACATTTGATTTAGTGTTGACAATTGTGCCCATTTCTTGCTTTATTGCTGAAATTAAAATCTTTTTTTGAAATTTATTTATGACTTTCATGGCTAAATTAGTTTATCCTTATTGTTTTCGATGTTGGCCATGTGTTGTATTGTGATTCCTCTCTAAGGACGTATGAGGTAGACTTGATGATGGGGGGTATGTGAGGTTGTTACAAGCTAAGACCCACTACCCACCTATGTGTGATGACCATCTCTTGGAGGCTAACCACCTTATACAACAAGAGATGGGTCATTGTGGTCTTGATTGGATGGTCTCACCATGTGTGTGTGGCCTAACACCATCAAACCACTGAGTGTGAGCTATGGATTATGTGAGATGGATATTGGCTCTTGGCTCATGGATTTTGTTTTATGGATTAGTATGTTGCTTTCTGGTGTCTAGATGGACCCTTGTGTAGCCTTGTGTTGTGTAGTTCCCCATGATGTGACTGTGTATGTATGTGTTAGAAGAATATATCTTATATTTTGTGCCTATTCATGTAAAAGAGGGATAACCATCCTACCTTAAATGTGATTATATTATGATTCGGTAATATTAAATAAATTGGATATTATTGAACATCATAAATTGTGACTTGAAATATGTTACTGAAACATGATATGGTGTGTATCTTTGAATTTCAAGTAATCATTAGATGTGTTTTCCTTGTACGATATTTTGAAGATGTTTGTTTTGTGAATGGAAAATTGGGTTAATTGGAGTACTAGCTATATCATTAGTGTTAGAACTAAGTAGTTTACTATAAGAGATGTATTTATTTGTAAATAAAAGTGGTTAAGAAGACATTGTTTTCAAATGTGTAGTCGGATAGTGATTCAGAAAGAGGATGTACATCAATGATAGATTAGAGAATTTTTTTGGGACTAATGTGTTAATGTGTCCATTTTCAGCCTTATGACTTCCAAGAGTAAGTCAAGTCTTAGGGGGGAGGATGTAGTTCCCCTTCATTCTCACTTGGGATTTGTAGGTAGTCTAGGTAACGAATCTGAAGATAAAGATGGAACAAGGACTTCTAATGGTACTCTTGTGGGTATGAGGTACATTGTGTTGCTTTGATGCAGAGATTTAATTGGGTAGCTTAGCTTACTTGTTGCTCATAATACTTCTATTATGGAATTCATGTTATGATGATACATTGTGGTTGAATTTAACTGGTTATACTTATGTATAGATGTAGTAGTATATTGTGATGCAGTAGACTAGTAATTTTTCATGATGATATGATGTGATCAGTTTAGTTTAATAGTCTTACTTTATACTTGTGATGAGGGCACAGCCCGAGACTTAGAAAATAACCCACAAACAAGAGAATAATTTTATTATTCAGAAAATGGAGCTTCTTGCATGTAGAGGATCTCAAAATCCCCAAGTTCTACAACACATGCAAGTTACAGAAAGCTATAGAATAACCCTTTTGCAATATGTGAGCTTGTCCCCAAAAAGTTAGCCAAAAATTAGAAACCCACCCATAAATAGAGCTCCTCATTATTTTGGAGCCAAAACAACATTCAAATTTGAGTTTAGGCGGTTTAGCACCAAAAATTACAACTTGAAGTTCAAATTTCAAAAGAACATTTACAATTGTATCTTCTAGAAAGTGCACCAACTTTTCGGGGCCATAACTTTTGATCTGGGACTCTGATTCGTGAACTTTTTGAACCATTGGAAAGGTCTCACAGTCAATAACGCACTTAAAATTTTATATGCCAATTTTGGCAAGTTTCGGGGCTGTTCTAGGAACTCTAAGTGCTTCAAATCTAACTCAGAAGATTTTTAGGTGCAAATCTGGGAAACTAAAACTACAATATCTTTCAACCCATGAACAAAAAACAAAAACCGTAAATTGGTAATTTCATTATGATGAAAAGGGTATCCAAAAATGTAAATATATCTACAAATTGAGAAACTTGAAATTTAACTATTTTTGGGTGATGCAAGATTGCCCTTACACCATTGGATGATCCTGCATCAAACACCCAGGGTAATTTGAGAAGTGACCCCATCGCATCTCAGATGGTGGGGGAAAACCCAAATAGTCAACCTC